>BMAO01011068.1:0-152374 GCA_019973975.1 Trichonephila clavata | reverse complement strand
AGAATCGTATCAAAATTCTTAAATTTATGAAAAATATACGCTCTTTATTATACTACTTTTTTTCTAAAATTATCGTTATTTAAGGGGACATGGTATGATTTACGCAATTTTTTTTAATTTAATGTTTTTCAAAACTTTTTGGGTTATCTCCTATGTGTGTATACCATGTAAAACATATTGTGTGCTCAAAGTTTTATAAAAAGCTAGCCATTTAATTTTTTTAAGGAAAAAACTTAAATTTTTTGAAGTGATTTTAAAATGCCACTCCTGCTACAAAATTTTAGGTGCATGCAAGGAATTTGATTTACAAGTACGTCAAACTATGTATAGTAAAAGTTGGTATGGGTTTTTCGATAACATCATTGGTATTTGTGCAGTGCTTCTTTTTATGAATTCTTTTTGAAAATTCCTTAAAAAATGTATAAATTCTTAGTAAAATATTTTTAAGAAAATAAGTATTGCTTTGATTCAAAAATGCATACCAACTTTTTTTACATGTACTATTAGCAATAGGTAAAAAAAAAATTCAAAACATTAGGCACAATAGAAAAAAAGCCTTAGCATTTTAAATGAAGTCAATCTAGCTATTTTATCTTTCTGAGATAAGTAAGTTTAAAGTCTTGATTTGCGCACATAGGGATGTAAATACAAACGAACGTAAAAGCTATCATAATTCTGCATTTTTAAGTTTAAAGCTTTCAAATTTTGTGAGGTCATAGAAAGGAATAATTTCGGCTAAAAAAAATCAGATGTGATTTTTCGACCGATTTTTTCAATTGAATCATATTGTATCTCTTTAAATTTGATTTTTTTAAAAAAAAAATGCAGTAATTTTATTTAATGGATATAAAAATTCATGCTGAATGCAAATGTGTTTTTTACTAAAATAATTTGTTTAAAAAATCAAGTGAAACGTATAAGCATGGAGTAATTAAGTGATTCAAGTTCTTTCTGGTAAATTTTATTTAAACACTTGATATGACTGAGTACTAAAAAACATCGAAGCATGAAGAATGAACTGTATCCTGGTTATTTAAAAGACGATGCAATAGATGGAAAAGATCAAACAAATTTGTAATTCCAGGTAAGAAAATTTTGATTGATATTAGTGTTAAAATCGGTTGTATCTCATAAATGATAAATAATGACTTTCATTGGTTAATTTTTATCTCAAATTTCACTCTTTTTGACGAATTGCGATGTAATACATAATGTTTAAACGAAGTAGTTTATTACATGTCTGTGAAGAGTCAAAAAATATATATATCTTATACCAGTGCTTTTCAAATCTTCAATAATTGTGACCCAATATTCGATCATAATTTTCATCGTGCCCCCTCCATTCAATAACAATGTATTGAAATTAATAATAATGTACTTTGACTATAAAGCTATTAAGACTTTAATTATAAACCGTACAGATTATCAAGATAAGTATCAAATTTTTTTCTTAACTTAATGTTACAATTTAATATTTGTTAAATTAATAATGAAATACATCATGCAGTACTGAGATATATTTATATATGTATTATTATCAGTATAAATGTATACTTTTTTATTATGTCAGAATATATTTTGTTTTGCTTCCTTACATTAAATGTATACTATTTTTAAATCTTTTATTTCAGACTTTTCGATATTCTAGCACCCTTTACATAAGGTTATCATGCCCTCCTAAGGGGCATGCCCCACAGGGGATCTGTAAACGCTGTCTTATGCAGATAAAGCCTCCTTCTTATATCACAGATGTATTCAAATTACTTAGAGGATACATACTAAATATTCTGCTTCTGATATTGCATTCTTTCTTCTCTAATTCATGAAGAGTGACATAAAAAAATGTATAATGTATAGGAGACATATTTTAACATACTTTTCATTTCTGTTGAGTAATAACCCATTTTTTTCTGTATCTTCTTTTTATTTCTCGTCTCGGTGATTCAGAGGTAGTGTGCCCACTTCGCAAGCCTATGGTTGTGGGTTTGATCCCGACTGGAATCGATAGAACTTCTAGATGCGAAAATAGTAGGCACGCATGTCATATGATTATGTGGTATGTGTAAAAGATCCCTTGAGTATTAGTTTGTCTCTAGTACTCTCGTCAAAAGTAAATCCTGGCAATGTTTAGCATCCCACGAGAGCTTGAAATAATATAAATTCAAGCGTCTAAATTTGGTAGCGAAAACCGCTACTAAATGTGTGACGGATATATACATGTCCTTCCACTAACCCTCTTGGGAAATGTTTGGGACTGTGGAAAATAACAACCTTCTCTTAAGAAGAAAACGTGGTATGCAAATTAAGTTTATTATGTATAGTTCAGGTTCGCTTGCTAGAAATGTTAGTTAGTAAAAGCATGACAAAGTGATCTGTAAGTAGAAGCGTTAAACGGTGTGCAAAAAGAAAGATTAGAAGTTGAAATTATAAAGGTATTGAAGGATTACGCATTAAAAGTTATAAAGACTACCTACATTAGTATTAGTGACATTTATAGTAGGTTTTGATATTTGAATTATTTAAAAGATTTAAGTGGAAATTAGTTACATATCTACCGTTTAAAGCTATTACGGTAGAAGATTGATTAATACAAAGTGGATAAATTATTATAAGTATTCTCCCCCCAAAACGCGACTCTCGTCTCCTCACCTTTGTTAGATAATAGGAAACATCCTATTTATTGTGATTCATTGAAATGTTTTTGAGTTAATTATAGTGCTGAATAAATAAGTGGAAATTATCATGTCGAATTTTCCTTCACTTCCTCTTACACCTTTAGCCGGGTCACAGGGTAGAAGGGAAAGATGTTGCTACAGATGATGCCACCATAAAAAGGCTTTCAAGTTTGGGGACTTGCCCTGTTAGAAAATGTTAAGTTACCAATATCCAATTCATTAGAAAAGAAATTGTTATTTCATATCTTGAAAGTTAAAACTACCAATAAATTGAAAAATTAAGTATATATTACATATTTCTTTGTACTCATTGATATTGCATTTGTAGCTTATGACTTTGTAGGCTTATAATAGCATTTTACTGTACCATGTGTAAGCATTTAAGTTCTGTGTTCTTGAATATAGTGACCAACTACGTTTGAAAGCGTATAAACGAATACTTTTTTTGGCATTTAGTGTCACTTGAATTGAAATATACGTATAAAATTGTTTTAAGAATATTTTTACGTGAAAAAAAATACTTAAATCCAATTTTTTAGCAAAAAAGAAAGAAAGAAGGACTATTTTTTCAAAACATTATACTTTTATGAAAGGTACTTCTATCGGGTAAGCAAAAAATCCCTAAAAACTTTAAAAATTTATAAAATCCGGAAAATTAAACAAAATAAAAAACGGTTTGCAGATTTAGCATCGATAAGTCACGGGATTTTTTTTAAGATAAGGGAAAAAAACTTGCCGAAAGATGAATCTCGTACAAACGACTGAGTTGAAAATATGCAAATGAGACAGGCGATTACAAATATATACTGATACTCTTGATCCAGATCTAATTCTTCGTTGCATACCAACTAAATGAACAAGGATGCTGAGCGAGAAAGGCAAAGCTTTGTTGGAGAAGCTGTTTTTCATGAACAAGGAGTCAGCGACTGTTGCACTGCGTAAATTCCAACTTCAGAAATATGTGAAGGCTGAAAAGGGCCTTCAACAGTGGTACGCCTCATAAGCTTGTTTAGCGATTTGAGGAAACTGGATCACTCGAGAATCGTATAAGATCGGAACGACAAAGTCTAAGAGTCATTAGCAAACGTTGCAAGTTTACATGGCCTCCTCGGTCTCCAGATCTGACTCCAGTAGACTTTTGGCTGTGGGGATTAATCCCGTTCATCCAATCTGTTGGAATTGAAAGGTGCGATCGACCAAGAGCTGTCATGTATACAAGCGGACATTCTGCACTCTGTCGTTGCTGGATTTGTGACAGGCTTGGAATGTGTCATCCCTTGTGATGATGGGTATGTGGTGCATGTGCTGCTGTAATAAATTATTTGTTAATTTTACTTCTGTTATTTGAGAGTCTTTTCTTTCACTTATGTACAAAACGTCACCTATTTTATATATATATATATATATATCGGGTGTTTTTTTCTTCTTTTTTTCTTCTTTTTCTTATCTTAAAAAAATCCCGTGACTTATCGATGCTAAACCTGCAAACCGTTTTTTATTTTGTTTAATTTTCTGGGTTTTGTAAATTTTTAAAGTTTTTACGGACTTTTTGCCTATTAATTAAAAAATATTTTGACTCTATATAGTTAGGACTTCCCTACAGAGCCTGAACTGGAACTTTTGAAAAATTTACATTAATCGAACAGTTACGATCAAATGAACTACTAACAGGTATTTTTTTAAAATTTATCTTCTCTAATTCATCAAAATATGAATAAACCCCTCCTAAATGATATATTACAAGAACAAACACACCACGCTTTTCTACAATTAAATTAATTTTCTAATGAATCATTTTATTCTTATATTGAGAATTATTTCTTACTTTTTAGCTCAATTAACTAAAAAAGCGTGTTTTTTGAGTTTTTTAAACTATCATTTACTCGTTGATGAATTAATCTTAAATGCTTCATTTCTTTTTAGAATCTGTAATACTCATTGGCGTTTTTGCTTCAGGCTTATAACTTAATCTTTTAGTCATCAAATCTGGAGACATGATTTCGAACTAGTCGCCAAATCTGGAAATAGGAAATCATTAATTATGATGATCCTGATCAAAGCAATTGGACAAAAATGGTAAATTATTGTATTGTCATCGGTTCTTGACAAGTGTACAAAAAATTTCGAATTAATCCGACCTTTCAAAGGGAGTAAAACTCGAGTCCAAAGATTCCGTTACATACAAGTGGAGCTTATAAAAGTGTGTTAAAAATATTATTCATTTACACCCTTTAGCAAAATCACGGTTCCAAACGTTTTCACCTTAAGACAAGGTCATTATAAATAAACTGGAAACGTTATACAATAATCAATGTTTTCAACCATTTATATCAACACGAGATCTATTACATAATTCAACCCCATCAGCCAGCCAAATAACGAGGAAGTAGAAATTTTTCATTTCAGATAAATCTTGTTAATTTGAAACTTTTCCCCGAAATATCAAGTCGTATAACTCTTAAATATCCCCTAACCGCTCCATTATACGTAAAAGGAAAGATCTAAAACGATAAGAAAGCTAAAAAAAAATCATAAAATAAAGGAATGAATTTATGAGGAAACTAATCATTGTTACCAAGCTGCCAACAAAAGTCTTTGGAATACTATATGTACAGTTAGAATTCTGTATATATTATCCAAAGTTATAGAATACTGTAATTTTTCTTTCTATAATTTGCTATGTACCAAAATAAAGTTTCCAAAAAGATAAAACAAATTCTTTTTTAAAATTTTTTTATAACAAATTACAATTTTAAACCATATTATTCCTATATTTTGCAATCGAACGTAATTTCCTACCAGATTTAACTTTATTTCGTTTATGATCATCTTAAAAATTCAATTCTACAGACTTTAAAACGGAAAATGTTCAAAAAAATTATCAAATTAAAAATATTATTTCTAGCATATTCATATCCAAAATAATTCAATAAAATGTTGCAAAGCATTACTAAAAATATCCAATAAAACTGTTATGAGAAAAATGTTCCAAATTTTCGATGCGCAATGTGATAACTAAATAATCAAATTTAAAGTTTGCTAACATATTTTTTTGATTTTTTTTTTGTTGCTAAAATTGTGATTTAAAAATGGCTTAAAAACTATGTTAACTCACTAAAAAACATTTATAATAGATTTCTCAATTTCCTTAAAAAATCGCAAATTATATTTAGTTATTTAAAAACTTTCTAATAAAACCAAAAAAGAAAGAAAGAAGCTTATAAAGATTTCGTATTATTTATTTTTATTAATATTCGATATATCGTAGACAAATTTTTAAAAAAAGAATATCAAAATAAAAAATCCTTATATAGTATATTATCTGAAGCTAAAAAGTACTTTGATTTTACTTACATGCACAACTTAATGTTTACTTACATTACAATTTTATAATATGCGATATATTAAAATAAAATATCTGAATCCATTAAAAATCCTTTTTAAAATTCTTTTCATAACAAATTGCATTTTTAAACCATACAATTTGTATCTTTTATAACCGAATGTTATTTTATACCAAATTATATTTTATTTCGCTCATTGTCATGCTTAAAATCCATTTCAACAGATTTTAAATTGGAAAATTTACAAAAAATATTAAATTAAAAATATTATCGTCAACATATTTACATCTCTTAGTAAAAATTCAATAGAATGTTGCAGAACATCCTTAATAATATTTAGATAAAAAAATGTAAAGAGAGAAATTTCCAAATAAGAAAATAAAATAACAAGATTAAATTTATTTTAATACACGATATGATACCTAAACAATCCAATTAAAAGTTTTCACAGAAACTCAATTAACTCAGAAATATCTTATTATTTTTTAGAAGAAAAAATCTCAAACGGGATTTTTAGTTTTTCAAAATTTTGTAATAAAACCCAAAAAATAAGTTAAAGTAATTTCATATCATTTTTTAAAAAATAAATATTTGATTTATCGTTGACAACTGAAAAAAATAAATATCAAAATAAAAATTCCTGATATATAATGTTTTCCCTTCTTTTAAAAAGCTGTTCATTGCACAAACTGATTTTATTTTCACTAAACAAGCTAAATGATATGTAAAATGCAAATAACACTGAACTTCCTTAAAATATTTTAGAACCGCAAACAAAATAAAGTAAATTTGTTTATTCCAATAGATATCCTTAAAAAATAAGTTATACAATAAAAATAAAAATAGAAAACACTTACCTGTGTCTATACGAATACACTCATTTGAAGCACGGAACGATGGAGTGTTTAGAACAGTGTTCCCGGGAATGAATGAATGAAGAAAATGAAACTGAAATGTGTGTGTTATGCTAAATGTTGAAGCAACAGGTCTTTCTCGGGGGAACATTCAAAAATTGCATCCGTATCATACGTATTCCGCCAAGCGTTATCAACCTTTTCTTTTCTCTTAAATCTCTACTTGCATTAAGTCCATTTTCTTTTTTTTCTTCAGATCATTTATTAATTTTCTCCAGCAAAAGGGTTTTTATTGTTTGAACAAAAACAATTAGAATTTCCTTCATGTAAAATCAACTGAAGATATTCGAAATCGTATTTCAAATACTAATTATATGAGAAAAAAGAGGTTTTTTTTTACATTTTTTCGCGTGATTGCCAAAAACAAACTTTTCCCTGATTTTTTCAAATCCTACTTTTTTTCCGCTCACTCTCTCTCTCTATATATTTATTTATGTGTATTTTTATCTTGTTCAAATTTTTAATCGTTAATTAAATACTTTCTATTCATCCAATCAAGTTCAAATAAATTTTTTCAAACATGTACTGGATGACACTTGATCTTAATACAGTATTTTCAAACATTAGTTCATTAATTTAATTTAATTAATTACTGGTATTCGATGATGCCAACTTAAATTCGTCTTTATTGTTGTAACATTGTAACTATTAAAACAATGACAAAAGTTGGTGACGAAAACCGGTTTTTCAGCCAAACTAGCCAAACTGGTGTGCTTGGCTTACCAATATATTACAATATAATGGTAAACTAACTGTATAATATCAATGTAAATGTGTATTTTATTTTTCATTATTTCAAAATGTATTTCGTTGGGCTACCTTTCAGTAAATTAATATTTCTTTTAAAAAATCTTTTATTTTTGACTTTTTGATAGGCTCGCCCACCCCCCTTGGTGTTCATACGCCTCCCTACGGGGGCGTGCCCCACAGTTTGAGAAGCTTTTATATAAGGCAAATTATTAGTTTTATATGTGCATTTTCCACAAAAGAAGAATTCCTTGAAAATATTTCGTTCTTTCTGCATTTGTTTGGGTCAAAAATTGTACTTAAGTAACTTTTTATTGTAATAATATTTTTAAAACAAATTTATGAGAGTACATTCTCATTCCGAAGCCCAGTGGCTGAGTGGTTAGTGCATCGCGCTACCACACCAAGGTCACAGGTTCAAACCCCTGGCTAGGCAAGGTTGACTCCGCTTTTCATCCCATTCAGTGGGTCGGATAAAATGAGTAGCAAGCTTGCTTGAGAACTTTACACTGGAGGTTTCACGTCATGCTGACCACCTGATCGGAACATCTGCTCATGTACCACAGGGCCCGATGTCGCTTAACTGAGTCGGGCACAGTAGGCCTTGGCCCTCATGGGCTGTTGCGCCACTGAGTTAAGTTAAGAGTATTCTCTAATTCCACTGATATTAAAACGTTACACACATATGATTTTGCAAAACCAAGGTTCTAATTATAGTCAGAGACAGTAAATAAATCGTTATAAGAAATAAGTTGATTATGAAAGACATGACTATGAATGCTTATATAAATGTGACATCCTTGAAATTCCTACGATCCCAGACTCGCTTAACGCTTGTATAATGGACATTTACTCAAAAAAAAAAGTTTCGCTATTTCTTAATTCATATCATGCTGTCTAACTCGTGAAAACGACAGCATACCTTTTTAGTTTACAATATCAATAGCATTCAAATAGGATTCGTGTGATTTTCGTATTTTTCATCGTCTACAATAGTTGTACATACAGCTGAACATCTCAATATTCAGAGGAAATATTGAATTTTTAACAGGATTGAAATTACCGTAAGTAAAGATTACGTGTTTTGATTCATTCTTCTTTTTTTTTTTAAAAATTCTTTTACCAAAATTTCCTTTTATTTGCACAGCATTGTATGTAACGCACTTAACGGTAATAGTTACCTTAAAATACTGATAAAAGATGTGGTTTAAAGTTGTAACTATAGTTGTTTACACATATTTAAAATCTGTAATACAGTTTTAAGAAAAAATTTACGACTGGTAAATTTTATTTCCTACGCATTTACGTATTGTGTAACTTTTATTATATATATATATATTTATTTAGCAAAAGGATATTCAGATTTAACTTTTAAATCCAGTTTGACTGAGTGTATATTAACTTCGCACTCTAAAGGGGACAGAAGATGGTACTATGGACGAGTGATGAGGACGGCACCTAAGATGACATTCCCTCTCCGAACTTCCACACCACGCCAATGCGAGGACTTTGATACAAGACAGTTTAGTGCAGCACATGGAGGCTCATTAGTGGTACTAGGGATTGAAATCATGACACGCCAGCTACTAGTCCGTGATCATAACCACTAGGTTAACGTAGCCACAATTTTTCGCTCAAAGTTATGTACAAAAAAGAACAGAAATAATTCTTTCACGTACACCACACATTCCGACACTGTTGTTGCTAACGCTCCCTGACTAACGGTGTCAGACCGAGGCCGCGAAATTCCTCATGGCAAAGGGCTAGATTTAAGCATGTCGTTAGCCGTAGCTTTGAGCACCACACATGTGCTAATACGATTAGGCTCCATTCCACCCCAATTATAAGGGAAAACGCAGTTGGGTGGTCAGGGGCCTCCTACCTCTCTTGCCATTCAACCAACCTCACGAGGGGAGTTGCGGCTCAACAGCTATTTAGAGTACCCCATGTGCAGAAGCACTACACATTCACAAACATCTATGCCTTCTCCAGGATTCGAATCCAGGCCCTACGGCACCCCAGTCAGTGACCAATCACTACACCGGATGGGCAGTATATTTCAGTGTAAAACGCTCACCTATACTTTCAAACTGCATTTTTTAATTTTCGCTGCATAACACGAATTTCTTTTACGAAGGAAACTTAAAAGTTTAATTATTTGAAGTCTAGAATTAATGTGTGAATAGATAACTAAAGCATTGAAGAAAATTAAACCTGACATCATTAAAAAGTAATTTAAGAAATGCAATATATCTAACAATCTAGATAGAACCGAAGATGTTTAATGTGCTTAATATGACGAATTTTTCATGCTGTCCAGTAATGAAAATTCATAATGTTTCATGAGGTTTCTTTTAAATAAGTAGTATTTAGATATATGTAGATATCTATTTTTTTAATGCCCATATTTTCTATATTTTTTTAAAGCTATCGTTTCTATATCTGGCATATAACGCGTACTCATAAATTTTGATCTTATTCAATTCCTACTATTTAGTTCACCCTCTACCTATAATATATATATATATATATATATATATATATATATATATATATATATATATATATGTGTGTGTGTGTGTGTGTGTGTGTGTGTGTGTATTGTTCAAATTTTCAATCAATCATTAATAAAATACTTTTTATTCATCCTTTTAAGTTCAAATACATTTTTAAAACTTGTAATGGAAGTTACTTGATGTTAATACAATTTTTTCAAATACTAATCCATTAATTAAATTAAAAAATGAATAAATAGTAGCAAAAACAATAGTCCATCAGCATAATATATAGAAAAGAAAATCATTCGTTGTGTCTCTGTAACGCAATGGATAGCACGTTGGACTTCTAATTCAAAGATCGTGGTTTCGAATTTCAACTGAGATGGCCTAATTTCTGAAAATGTAATTTCTTTTTTACTGTACTACTTTATTAGATAATTAAATGTAATTAATGAATATATATAAATAGTAATAAACAAATAGTAGTCCAACACCCTATGTAGGAAAGAAAATGGAAAAGTGCAAGGAAAATCGCTTTCTATTTTGTCAATTAATATTGTGATTCCCTGATATGTATTTACATATTTAAATTAATTGTAACTATTTAATAGAAAGTAACTAAAACAAAATTTTTCTTTGATGGCTTAAATAGAAGAATTGACTTCTTTTTGGTGTTAAAAGTGCATTTTATACGCTGAAATATATATTATATTTGAAAAAAAAAACAATATAGAAGCCAAATTAAAAATTATCTTATTTCTATCTGATTTATATGTTTTAAAATTCTTAGCTTTTCAGTGGCGAAATTCATCTAAATTGAATCATTTCAACTCATTCAGTTCCTCTCACAATGGGCAAAGTTAACATAATGAAAAAAAATATTTACAAAAGCACCAATCACGAAACTTTTCGTATTTTTTAAAGAAAAAGCATGCAATGTGTGTGTGTGATAACAAAATAATAACAGGCAAATGGAATAATTCGCTAATGAAACCGAACAAAGAATAAAGAAAAAAAAATCCACAAGTGCGACTGTGAGTCAATAAAAAAAAGTGATTACGTCCTATCGACGAGAGGAAAGAGCTATTAAATTTTCTTATACTATGTTACAAGCACTTTCTTCCTTTTTCGCACTGCCAGAATTAAACACGGCATATAGAAAATGTACAATATTTCAGATCGAGTGGAAATATTCAGCATGAAACTTAATGATTCCCACTAACATATTTTTTTGACAAAAAACATTGGGAAACCGAGGAATTGAATTACTAAATAAGACTAACAAGTTACGTGTTTTTCTAATACATGTGCGAATCGAGTTCTTGTTGTTATTGCAGTCAAGTTTTGTTTTCTTCTACTCACATTAGGACTGTGAAGTAGGTTTATCCTCCTAACACTCTAATTGTGCACAAAAGTCAAGTGACGAGACAGGTTTCTATGTAGGTACCTTCTTTCTAATATCCCCATAGCACGCGAGACGTTTTCATGAAATAACTGAAACAGATTGGAGCAGCCTGTGTTAATCTATACTGTGGCTAATGGCCATAGAAACTGAGTGTTCATGATCGTGGTTTCATAATTGGTTTGCAAGTTGAAGTTTTAAGTTCATTATAGACTTGTCATTGTGAGAAAATAATATCGTCAGCAAGTTACATGGAAAACATTTTCGCCCACCTGATAATCAAAGTTGGATAAATAGAAACGGTAAACACCAAGACCTGTAAAGCGCATTATAATGTTCATGAGTTCAAGGTCACCAATTCAGTAAAATTTATATACGTACGAACTTTACGGAAGAAAAACAGTTTAAAGCGACACATTACGATTCAATTGACAAAAATCGATCAAAAAAATCAAATTTAGTTTTTTTAGCTTAAACTATTTTTTATATACTTTTCAAAAACCTGACAAAATTTGAAAGCTCTAAGCTTAAAAAACACAGAATTATGATCACTTTTGCGTTCATTTTTATTCACATCCCTATGGCAAATCAAAACTTTAAAACTTACTTATCTTGGAGAAAGATAAAATAACTAGTTTGTCTTCATTTAAAATGCTAAGGCTTTTTTTTTTCTATATTGTGCCTAATGCTTTGAATTTTTTTTACCTATTGCTAATAGTACATGAAGTAAAAGTTGGTATGCATTTTTGAATCAAAGCTATACTTATTTTTTTTAATATAATCAAACTCAGAATTTGTACATTTTTTAAGGAATTTTCAATAAGCATTCATAAAATACAATTGCACAAATACCAATCATTTTATCCCAAAACCCATACCAACTTTTATTATGCATAGTTTGACGTACTTGTAAATCAAATTACATGCGTGTACATAAATGTTTGTAGGAAGGAGTAGCATTTTATATAAAATAACACATTTTAAGTTTTTTCCTTAAAAAAATTAAATGGCTAGCTTTTTTATGAAGTTTTGAGCACAAAATCTATTTTACATAGTATATACACATAGGAGGCAACCAAAATTTTTTTTAATACTTAAATTGAAAAATTTTGCTTAAATCGTATCATGTCCCCTTAAAAACATCCTTATTTGTAAAAAGCAGATTATTGAAAATAAATTGTTAAACACAAACTTTTAAAACCCTCTTTAAAGTGCGAAGGTTATAAATACTAACTTACTCCCGGAAACAAATTTGATGCAATTTATAATGTAAAATTTGACATTTGAAATTGAAATGAGTACCATCTTATTCAAGGAATGATTGTAAACCTTTTTATAAACACATTACGTAACTATCACCGCAAGTAATTGTTCCCTAATTCATTTTCAACAAGTATAAATTTTAATCTCATATAATTTCCATAAAGATGGGGATTACCCAAAAAAACAAATTTCCGGATTTAAGTCTTGGATCTGGTTTTTACGTAAAATAATAAATATATGGCCGTGAAAAATGAGCGGAAATTCAAATCATTATTTCTTACAATTTTGTAGACAATCACGATTCTGAATCTATGCTTAAAAAATAGTTTTTTCCTTTAGAAAAAGTGTAAGAAACACTTAAGAGATGTCGCTTGAGTGAACAACTATACCGTCTCATCTAAAACTCACTCTTCTGGGCTTCCTACAAGAGAAAAAAACTCTTTCTTATCTTCGTTACGGTGCATTTAAAGTAATGAATACTTGTCAGCCAAATATGTTTGAAAACATTTCTATTTACTCTTCGCTAACTAATCTTCTCAATCATAGTTTATTTAAGATAAAAGATTTTTTATCATGATAGGCTAATTATTATAAATGTTTTGTTTAAACTGGTTTCGTGAGCAATTTGTTCAGTCGAAACGTTTTTGTTGCTTACCGAATCAAGTCTTAGTTACGAAATCGCGATATTTTCTCTAGGCAGAGAAGCATAACTTTTCTAAATAGCTAATCATGGATGCATTAATCTCTCTTCTCTCAATTAATTTTTGCTTTTAAGTTTAAAGGTAAACAAGTAATAATTTAATGTAATTCTTATAACACTAGAAACTGTTCTTTAATAAGATTTCATATGAACTTATAAAACTGTATTATTCTCAAGAATTGTGTGGGTGTGCCTGCATGCGTGTGTGTGTTCGTAATTATCACATAGTAAAAGAATGATATCATAGTTACAAATGTATCCTATAATTCAGAAGACAAAATCCTGAAAATTAGTAGAAACTGGAACATAAGACAGCATATTAAAAGAACAAAAAATATTAATTGAGACCCAAATCCAAAACTTTTAAGTTCTCTAAAAGCTGTCACAGGCTTAGGGTTGTGATGCTGGGTTAAGAGTGCTTTATAAGATCTTACGCTTCTCTTTAAGCAGAAAATTTTGGCAAAATTCTACAAGAAAAATAAGAAATGAAAAAAAATCAAATTATTTATTATCAGTTAAGCATGAAATTTACCTGTATTTTTCGAGCAGTAAGATAGTAGATAAATATAACAAATTTTTAAAGTATGTTATATAAATAGAAATAGAGGCAGCATACAGAGAAACCAATTGAGAATTACATCTACATTTATTAATCTATCACGATCCCTCTCTTTACATACACTGGTGTCCAAAAGTTAAGCATAAATCGTAAAATGCGAAAAACATGGAGTAAATATTCATAAAATTATTCCAAATTTCTTGCAGATATTGATTGGGTGAAGAAGAAACATTGGGTTTATGCAAAACTTTTCAGTCGACTACGACCAGAGCGGAACACCGGCGCATGTCGGAGCGCGGAGAAACAGATTCATGCAGCATAGGCAGTTCAGACAAGTTTCGTGTAACTGCTGTGCGAAGGAACGTTGTTAACCATCAAACAAGGTGAATGATGGCATAAAGACGCCTATTGGACATGTTTACGAAAGGAAGAATCGTTGGTATGCTGGAATCCTCACGATCACATACCGAAGTGTCTCGAATTCTGAATGTGGACCAGTCTATGATCTCAAGACTGTGGCAGAGGTTTCAAAGAACAACAGATGTTACCCGACAACCAGTATCAGGTCGACCAAGAGTCACAATCCCTCGCCAAGACCGATATCTGGTAATAAGTGCGCGACGTCAGAGGGGCAGTACTGCCAGAGCACTGTGTTTGGCGCTCACAGTCGCCACAAGAATACGAATTTCAAGACAAACTGTTTACAGGAGACTCAATCATGCTGGCCTGTATGCCAGAAGACCAGCAGTTTGCATTCCCCTCACGTCTGCGCTAAACGCGCTCGTTTGAACTAAAGTTTGAAACATCAACATTGGAGTGTGGGAGAGTGGGCCAATGTGTTCAGTGACGAGTCCCGGTTTAGTCTGAGTAGTGATTCTCGGCGGGTAACGATATGGAGAGAACGTGGAACACGTTTTGAACCAAGAAACATAACGGAAAGACATCATTTTCCATCAAGGGGAGTAATGGTATGGGCAGGCATCATGATAGACGGTCGCACAGACCTCCATGTCTTTGACGCGGGGTCTGTGACTGCTCAAAGACACAGAGACGAAGTTCTTGAGCCTTATGTTCGCTTGTTTCGAGGTGCTGTTGATCCTGACTTCATATTCATGGATCATAATGCACCATGTCACCGAGCGGTGCTGATTGATGACTTCCGTGAAACGGAAAACATCCAACGCATGTCGTGGCCTGCGAACTCCCCTGATTTAAATCCTACCGAGCATGTATGGGATATGTTCGGGAGACAAATTGCAGCCCTTTCGCACCCACCAAGCTCCGTTACAGAACTGAAGAGAGCCACCCAAGGAGCTTGGAACCGTTTGAGCGCACAACCCATTCATCATCTCATAGCAAGTATGGTAAATCGCTGTGCAGCGTGCCTGGCTGTCAGAGGTGACCACATGCCTAATTAAACTGCAGCATCAGTGTTTTCTTTCCTTTTTTCTTTAAAGTGTGAATCCTTGTTATGTTAAGTTTTCTTTCAAACTGCTACTTTGGATAATAAAATTAATTATTATCATTCTTTTGATTTGCTTCCTTATTTTAAAACCATTTTACACTCGCATATCACGTTCCCCACCATTCCGATTTACAGTTCCTTCTTTATTCACATAATTATCAATTCTGCTTAACTTTTGGACACCAGTGTATATTTGCGTATATGTAATAATTCCCTCAAATAAAATTTTTAGTAACTTTTAATTATAAGTTCCAATTCTTCAGGACTCGGAATTAATTATTTGAACTGATTTGCCCGCATGGTTCGGATTTTAATTGTAATCGAATAGTAAAAGTGCGTCAGAAACTGGCGGGCGCTACTGTTAGGAAAAGTCACGCGACCTTTTCACCGCCCAGTATTAAAAACGAGAGTTCTTTGTTCCACTCTCTATCGCGGCGGAGTGCTCTAAGCACCCGCCGCACTTCCGTTTAAAACTGCAGCAGGTGCATGCACGGTCAATGTGAAGGAGGGTGTCCACTTCGTAGTAACCCGCCGGTTGCCTTTTCAGACTTAATATCCCCCCCTACTGGACATTGCGTCACAACACACCACTACACACTCTCACACTCCCTTGGGCAGCCATTCTAAGCCATTCTCCTCAACATCCAAAAGGAAGCTCTCTTACACCAGATTCCTGTCATCGAAATAAACCTGGAAACCGAAATCTTCACCTCAAAGCCCCACCTACCGGCCCGCACCGCTCGTCCAATAGCAATGCACCTACTCATCAGTTTGAAAATTAAACTTCGTCATGTCACCAACTGAACTTTCTAGCCAGATACGGGTTTGAGGGTTCCTAGAAATCCATGTACCCGAAAAACCTTTCGTAGATTCGTAATTTCCTCTCTCTATTTGCCTGTTTATCTTCAACATGTAATCGTCACCAATTGCTTTTGCCATGTCGTTTGTGTCTGTTTAAGTGTTCTTACAAAATAACTGTGAAATACCAATGTAGATGTCCTTTTACGTTATGTGTGTGTAAAATAAAATGGTTTGAACCGTAATTCTGAAGATTTTTTCTGAAATCAGATATACCAACAATCCAAATACACCACCACCGGCAACCTTTAGATACCGGCTACCTTAAGACATAACCCCATAGACAATGTTGATTTGTCATCTTCATGCTCCTACTGACACCCTTCTGAATTTGTTTGTCGAATTTGACAACACCCTGTAAAAAAATTTCTTTTCCCTCTCAAATAATTATCCTAGACCTTTTTGAATTTTTCTGGATGCATCTATTTGATCAACAAATATTGTAATTTGGAGACATTTGGCGATCAGATTTATCAGCAAGATCACTTCTATTCACTCAATATTACTGAAAGAGAATAATCTCCTTAAGTATATATATATAAAAGTGAGTTTGTCGGTCACTATATACCCCATTGACAGAGAAGCGAATAAGTTCAGAAATTTATGTCACAGTACACCATTCATAATAATAAGCAAATCGATATTTAAAGAAAAGTAAATAAAGTAATAATTTATTTGAGTCGATTTAGTTGGTAAGAAAATTTTTGTATTTTTGTCATGCTCTTGAAATAAATACAACCGGAACAAAAAATATCAAAAATAAAATTTATATGCTTTGCATTGTTTTAGCTATATTTTTAATGAAAATAAGGGATTAATTTGATAATATCTGTTAAAAGTATGCATTGTGAATTTTAGATTAACCTGAACGCTCCCAGATACCCAGAAAAACGACATTGCAAAAAATATTGACATTCAACTAATACGTCTTTTAACGAACTATTTCCACATAAAAAAATATGTTCAAGAAGTTTCTGTATTTTTCAAGAGATTCAGATTTCTTAAATTTCATTTCGAAATATGGAGTTTCGTGAGAATCAAGGGATTTCTTTAAAATTTAATTTTCAGCTTCTCAGAATCTTTGTATTGTGCATACTCTTAAATTAGGAATATTAGGAAATATATATCGTAATTATTATATGTATTACAATTGGGCTTAATAAACTAAATCTCATGTTTTTCCCCATCGTAATTGCAAGAGGAAATTTTCATTTCAGTTCTTCTTTTCACAATAAAATAACAATCGCAGTTTTTTTTCCCTTCGAATAAATGAAGATAGCTCATTTTGTTTTTACTTTTAAATGTTTTGGTGCTTTTCACTTTAAGCTAACACTAAAAAAACTAAAACCAAGGTTCCACGAATCCAAGCAATTAGCTTAAATTTTTCAAAATCTGTCATGTCAGTTAAAAAATGCTATTTATTTTAGAGATTTTTCTTCTTTATCCATGAATTAATAAACAATTCAACAAAAGAGCTATTTTGTTTTTTGAAATACGCATACATCCTGATTAGATAAAACAAAATACAACCAAAGGCTTATTAAATGGATTTCTACAATAATAATATCCGGTTCATTCGCAATTTTAGCAGTAAACATAGGAAATTTTTGCAAATTCCACGATAGTTTTACATTTATTTTTCGAAAAAAAAGTTAATAACGTATAAATTACATTACTATCTATAGATTACAAAGTTTTACACAGAAAACATACTAGTGGATTAGATCCTATTTGTAGATGCATTTATTTATTGTGCCAACGTGGCGAATTGTTGTCGTTATATTGTTTAGTCTAATAGAGAACAATGGTCTGTTTCTGCAATTTGGCATCATATTTTCTTTCGTCACCAAAAGTGTGAAATAAACTAGAATTTTACCTTAATAAATCATGATACACAAATCGAGCTCAATATTTTGCAAAATAAAAAAAAAAATGTAGTATTCAGCTTTCTAATAAAGAATGTAGATAATTTACCAAAAGCATTTTAAGGCATTTAATTTTTATTATTATTCACACACACATGTGACTGATTAATAGTTTATAAGCATCACATTACAAAGTAATATGGGTGATATTGGCGACTAACCCCGTAATTTTCAATCACTTTTAAGGCAACATAATACCCAAAAAATCATCAAATTATCGAAATCTTTTTATTTGATACCTCGAATCATTATAAACATGCCTGCAAAATTTCAAAGCTTTATCTGTATTTTTTATTAAGTTATGGAACAATTTTTAATGCTGGACAGCAGACTAAACAAAACTTCCACGCACACTTTTCCGATCATCTGCTAGAAAAGTGTCTGATAAAAATTAATGAATTATTTTTCTAAAACTAAACTCAGTGGCGCAACAGCCCATGAGGGCCAAAGCCTACTGTGCCCATCTCAGTATACGTGACCATTGGGGTGCATGAGCAAATGTTCTGATCAGGTGGTCAGCCTGAAGCGAAACCCCCCAGTGTTTAGTCCCCAAGTAAGCTTGGTTCTCATTTTATCGACCCACTGATGGGATGAAAGGCTGAGTCAACCTTGCCCAGCCCGGGGTTTGAACCTCGGTCCTGTGGTGTGGAAGCGCGATGCACTAACCATTCAGCCACTAGGCTTAATTATCTTTCTACCTCGCGCAAATGAGACTAACATATATAGAATTATATATGTAGTAATAAATCATTTCAAAGAAGAATTGAAGAAGAATTCTATTTGTGTATTGTTTATTGAAGAGCAAATAGATTTGGTCAAGATTTAAAAGTTACGGGTGTTTTTATGATATTATTATGAATGAAATTAAAACTTCAAAATGGATGTTCCCAAACCACAAATAATTAATCTCATTTTGATAACTCAGATAATTAAAAATCGAATTCGCAAGAATAGCAAAATTTTCTCATTTTTATATATTTGTTTTCGATAATAAATATATATATCTCATGTATGTGAAATTCATCACTATTATTATTAAAATATTTTAAAATGTTTATTTACACAAATGCACAAATGTAATTCTTCGATTTTACATATAAATTATAGTTTAATTTTGATTTCATTCCCGTATAATACTTAACATCCAAGGGCTTTTAAAACCATGGAAATAAAAAAATAAAGGTATAAACACATCTTTTGTACACGTTGTACATTACTTAAGTTGTAAAACTGAGCATGTAGATTTAGCTTTGTGATGTGTGTATTTATTTTTTTTAATAATTATTACGGTAACTTTTTACGAAATATTGATCCTTCATTTGTTTTCTTCTGTATAATCTCTACGCCACTATACTGTTTGATTGTTAACCATTTTTTAGCAACTTCTTATGGTAAGCAGTTTTAAATAAGCTAAGTAACATTTCATAAAAGTTTCAGACTGTGCTATGAATATCATATCATGTTATTTGTGGAATGAAGACTTCAAACCGATATTTCTCCATGTTTAATTTTTTATCATATTCTATCATTTAAAACCCTAAGGCTTTTTTGATCATTGAAGTAGGGATGTGAAATTATAAATGTTCTAAAATGTCTGTTTTGTAAAACTGTGCATGGAATTAGCTCTAAGATACGTAGTAGTTTTTTTAAAAAGTTTAAAAATCAAAATTGCTGCTTTTTTGAGAATTTTTATATGTTTCACATCGAAAAAATTAATATAATATTAATGAGTCGCTGTATAAAAAAAAACCATGCACAGTTTTATGTAGTATGTAAAAGGTACTTTGGGGGGGGGAAGAAAAATTTTGAAAGAAAAAATACTTATTTAAAAAAGCCTTAAGGATTTAAATCTTAGAAAAAAAAATCTTTAGAAAATTTAAGTTTTACAAACATTTTGCTAAAAACTTCGAAATTTTTGCATGGAATTATTTTTTTATAATGACCTTTATCAAATACAATTGAAACCAAATTTCAAAAATTAAAAATAAAAAAAATTGTAAAGATAGTGGCTTTAAGTGAAAAGGACGTTACTTGAGTTGGCACTCCACTCATCAAAATTAATGTGACTGAAAGCAAAACAAATAGGATGATGTCTTTTTTTTTCAATATATTCTGAGAAAATATAAATATTATTTAATATAATTAAAAAATATAATTTTCAATATTTTCCAGAAATTATTTAAAATTTTAGTAATAAATATTTTTTAAAAAGAATCATAAGCTCATATAATCCAACATAAAGCATATTTTAATAAGAAACTTCGTTCTACGGTTGCGAAATGGATGAATGATAATGCCTGTTCGCACACACACTCAGCTTGGAGTATCGGGAATGATGAATTGTTACCCTAAGTGCCTTGGCTTTTGTTCTCACTTCCAACAACACTTGTCGATGTGATTAATAAGAATAGCTCATTTTCATCGTTGTCGATATCATTTATATGATATATGGGCTGATATTTCTGAACTAAGTTTTTTATACACCTTCATCGTAACTTTTGAAGGAAATTTTCTTAACATATTCATGTTTAAACAAAGTATTAGCAAAGACGGTCGAATTTCTAAGCATACAAATAGGTAACCCAAGTAAATAACAGAAATATAGAAATTCTGATACAAAAAAAAAAACTATTGTTGTACAACTTTGTAAACGAGAAAACTTTGACTAATAGTTTATTTTAATTCAGAAATTAAGTTATGAGCCTCATAATATCTAAGTTATGATCGCAAATTGTGTTATCGTGGAAAATCAGCTATCGGGAATTTGATTTATGTCGACCATTGAAGCAACACTAGGACTATTGGTGACGGATCTCGTAACTCTGTACTAGTACAGTCAAGTGGCGAGGACGACACATGAGCTGTCATCCCACTCTCCAAAGTTCCACATTATGTCAATGGTAGGACATTTAATTTCAACGTATGGCATACATCTTGAACTCGTGACTCGAAAATGCCGTCCACTGGTGCGTGAAAATAACCACTCTGCTACCGCGGCCACCAGCAATCTGAAAAGAGCATCTAACAAGTATAAATGGATTTATTCCTAAAGTGCTTTTATTTTTACCTTCTTCTTCACCTTTTTTTCAATTCCTACAATAAACTCACTCTCTCCCTATGTAATTCATGCATTCAAGACCAAGAGCATTTTTTTAAACTTGTAGTGGATGACACTTGATGTTGATACATTTTTTCAAACATTAATTCTTTAATTAAATTTTATTTTTTAATCTTAAATTTATTCTGCAAAATTTCTGAAGTGTTTTAACTTTTAGATTTATCACTCGCTGTTTCATTACAAAATTTACAGTCCCTTATGTGAATATAATCATCGTTATTTTAAGCAACTTCATACAATAATTGAAATAAAGTGCTCTAGTTTTTGTAAAAATTAAAATATCTCTTATCCTAAAGGTCATTTCAAAAATGAATAACGTAGAAACACATCAGAATTGAAAAATTGATAATTTTTTCATAAACAGAATGGGCCGCGTTTATGTTATTTTTTGTAAATTTTTACCCATTTTGGTAATAATAATTTTTTTTTCTCTTCTTAATTTTAGCATATTTTTCTTAATACGTACTAAGAAAATCTATAAACAAGAAAAAAATCCCCCATCTCCATTTTTTTTTAAAGTTGTCGCAAGCAGTTGAATACCTTACAAAATGAAATAAATTTGAGCTTACCAGTTCGTAACTCTAATTTCATTATTTAAAATTACATAACATTGCGTATAACCATTTGTAAGAATTCAAACCGTTTCACGTTATGCATGGGTGAAAAAACGATTGTTTAGGTAATTCCTCTTAAAAAAATGACTTTTGTTGCAACATTACTGTTTTTTTAATCTTGAAGATGCGTGCCTGTGGGTTGTGAATAATGGTCTCTTCTCTCTCTTCAAGGCTATTTTAATTTCTTTGAGAAATATTACTTCGCTTTGTTGTTATTTTCGTAAATCCATTAAAGCAAATAAATGTTTCGAATTACTTCGCTTACCTCGGGATTGCAACTTTAAATGTGTTTTGTGGTTAAAGAACTTGCATGTAATTTAACTCATTATGAAATGAAAATTATGCCCTTGACTTGACAGCTTGTGGTAAGATGAAGAAATCAATCCTTTTAGGTTGTTCACGTGTTTTGTATGTATTCTTCAAGTAAAGACTTTGTATACAAATCTGACAATTCAATACAGTAATTCATTATAAAATGTGCATTTTTCAAAGGAAAAATCACTGTTTGACCCCGAGCATAAAATGTTGGAGCAAAACGTATTGTAGATAAGAATAACAAATTTAATGATAGAAAATACTTATAAATACAAGGAAAGATTATCTTATCAAATGTAAAATTTGATGTAGAGAGAGAGAGAGAATTCATCTTTATTACATCATCTTTGCATAATTGTTTTCTTTTCTATTGATTAAACTTTTGACAGAAAATTCTTGTTCATTTCATGAAACAAAAAAGAGTATATGTTTGATATATAATGAAAAAGGTCGAAATTTTATGGTCATTTGGGTGCAAGAAAGTAGTAAAGATGTCTTGCGTAAATCCCTGAAATATATATATATATGTATCGAGATATCTTAAGTGCTTGATATAGAAATAACCTACTCATTACATCAGAAGGGAAAGCAACAATATATATGATAACTTCATTTGCAATTACATATTTTAATCTCCTTAAATAAAAAATTACAAATTAGCAGACAATTTGAGTTGCTGAACTGCAGCAGAGAGGTTGGTATTAAATTTATATTTAGTACTTTTAAGGTATCCAACTACCCTAAAATTGAGAATTTTGTCAAAAATTGACACATTTTTTTATGATTTTATTTTATAGATCATCTTATTAGCTTTATAAAAATACCAAGTTTTTTTCCCGTTCACTAGAACAAAAACTGCAAGTGTTTTAGTAAAAGCAGATGCTATTACATCAAGCAAGACGTCATACTTTAAAACGCGTTTTACTCAAAATGTGTTTTTTTTTAAAACGCTCATAAACGGGTACAGCGATTGCTCAAAAATGTTTGAAAATAATTAACTGAAATTTTTTTGTATATTTTCTGTATCGTTGTAAGAAGCGGTTTAACCTTCAGATTTATCAATCCCTGTTTTATTGCAAAGTTTACAGTCCCTTATGTTAATATAATCACTGTTTTCTCTTACGCAATTTCATATAAAAACTAAAATAAAGTGCTCTAGTTTTTGTAAAAATCAAAATATCTCTTATCCTGAAGGTAATTTTAAAAATGAATAATACACATCAGAATTGAAAAATTGAAAATTTGTTTATAAACTTTTGGTACAGAATGGGCCGCGTTAATGTTACTTTTTGTAAATTCTTACCAATTTCTTCTCATTTAAGTAATGATAATTTCTTTCTATCTACCTAATTTTAGCGTATTTTTCTTAAAATGTACTAAAAAAATCTAAGAGCAACAACAAAAAAATCCTCATATTTTTCTTTAAAAAAAAATTTGTCGCAAGTAGTTGGATACTTTAAATGTGCGGGCTCAAGTATCAGTGATATAGGCATATCTAGGGGGAAGTTGGCTCTTTAAAACTCTCTCTCTCTCTCTCTCTCTCTCTGTTAAACTCCTTATAATATTAGTTACTAAAACTAAGAGTTTTCTCTTTCATATTACTGGACATTTAAGACTGACTTTACTGTCTGCAACCTGGGAGTGGTTGCGTGGGGCACAAACTCACCCCAGGCTCACGAAATCGTGAATTCTGGGAAAACTGTTTATTTGTTACAAATGACCTTATATACTCCTATGTGACACAGTCTCTTTTGTAAACTAAAATGTATTTGTCACATATCTCCCTCTTTTTAGGAAATTCTGACAATTTCAAGGTACTTGGGGTGACTGAGTTTCCCTTGTGAACACTTTTGTTCCAAATTTTTTCTATGAACAAGCCACATTTTCCCCCTGCGGGTGAATTAGTGGTTTTGATTGCTGTGTTGTACGACTCATTATGGTTTATAAATGTAAATGAACAGGATATCAAGAAAGTGTGTGAGTATTCAAGCAAGGAAAGAACCTGATGAAATAATGAATATTTATTCTGATAGCAAAAGTAAATTTGAGAAAAGTGATGAACATGAAACGTTTGAGTTGAAAGGAAAGTTTTCAAATGCTACCTAAAAATATCCATCAAGAAACATATGAAGCCACAAATGTACACAAGGGTCTTTGCAACCTGTAAAAAAGACACAGGCAAAAAAAGTTCTACATGCTATTTGACAATCCTCAGAGGACAGTAAAACTGCAATAACTTGAACAAAATAAGACAGTTTAGCCTTCAAGTAGTATTCCATTAATAGTTTGTCTCTCTCTCTCTCTCTCTGCGTTGTGTCCTTTATTAAGGTCAAGCACATTAGAAACATTGTACAATAAAAATAATTATAAAAAAAGGACTGGGGTGACTCAGTCGCCCAGCGTAGCCATTACGTTAGTATTGTGATCGCGTCTGCTGTCGGGTTAAAAGCAGAATACGTACGAGTGTTTCATCAGAAAACATTGTACTGCGCTTGATTGTATTTTTTGCTAGAGAATACAATAGAAAATAAATTACCCAAATACCCTTAAACAATTTAAAATATTTACTTTATGAAGGCATACAGCATTTACTGAATGAAATTGAAAGTTAATGAATATATATATATTTTGAATCTATTTATTGTTTAACTTTAAGTTAGCCATTTCGTTCGCAAGATTATTTTGCCTAAAAAATGGTAAATACTACACAAAATGATGAAGAGTTTATGAATGATAAAATGTATGCAACAAGAAATATTTCTTTTTCATTCAGTATTAACTATCGAAATTCTATAAATTACCTTCAATTTAACTCAGTATATTGTTAAGTGGTTTATCGTTCTTTAAATGCAGTTATGGTAAACACAATTAACAGATAGGTTCTCTCGGTGTAAATTGCAATTTATTCTGGAACACTCTAGCAGTTACACTTGGTATTTTTCTTAGAGAGAGCAAATATGCATTAATCCACAGAAACACAGATTCAAAAACCGCAAAAATATCGAACACAACAATTCTAAACTATAATCATAATTTAGTATATTGAGAATGTAGTGCATAATCACTGTCAAATGTTAGAATCCATTGTTATTTCCCTGCTTCATCCGTATATAAACTGAGAAGGATTTTCAAGGAACTCTTAAATTTGTCTCGTCAAATTTCCATCTTGGACCCTTCTGGGTTTTTTAAGTACTACGTGTACTTTTGTCGTCAAGTTTGGTCTTTCCGAAATATTTATTGATCAAGTCTGTCTTCAAAGTCACTTCTATTCACCAGTATTATCAAAGTATAGTTTTCTTCCCTACTAATGATCTTTCTGGCCACGATACCGGTTCAACAAAAAAGCACACAAACCAATTTTTTTGTAACAGCACGACTATTTGAAAACATTTCATTTGAATTAGAATATTTTATTTCTTAAAACCAGAACATTTTATATTAATCATTTATTTTTACTTTAACAAGAATAACAAACGATAAATCTGATAATATGCATGTGAGTTCTGTATATTAATTCTAGCAAAAATGATTAGGTTACGAATCTGATTGTAGTATACCGATATAGAGCAAGATTCTCAATTACCTTTGAAAAATTTTGAAAGCTAAAACAGAAGTCACTAGAAGTCTGGAATTCCAATAACTAATACATTACATTTGATTTTTATTTCTTCCAATTATAATGAATTCTTCATTAATTTTCGAATATTTCTCTCCTTAACACAGTAGTTCAGAGCCAGCAGGCAAATAGATTTTACGATCCACTATTTTAGTTTAAAAAAATACTTATTTGCCTCTCAGTACATTTATTGTCAATAAAGATAAGGAAATTTCACTCCAGAATGAGCAAAACTGCATGCATGTCCAATTGTCTTTCCGAACGATTATTCCTCTGCATGACAGAGTTCCATTTTGACCTTCATTTACCTTTTCATCAACATTCTGCCGGCCTTCTCTTTTTGGTTTTATGTTGACACGCACCTCTTGCGTGCTTTACATCGGTAAGCAGAAAATTATATCAGGTTTTTTTTTTCCTTTCGATCTCTAAAAGCATAAGGAAGTTGAATTGGTTCATAGTTTTTTTTTTCCTGGGATGTAATATTTGTTTTGAAGATTCACTTGCTATACAAGAATATTGCTCGTTTTTGTGATCGATTCTATCAGATAACTATAATTAAAACTTGATTATAAAAATTAAGCGTTCGAACACCTATATTTAAATAGATAGTGGCAACACAGTAGCAAATTACAGTTATAAGGTGACCAAGTCACATATTGATATCCAAGTCACACACTGCTGTATTACACACACACATTTTTTGTATTGTTTTTCCGTAGCTTTCTTTCTTTCCAAATTGACACTGTGAATATACAGAGGAAGACACATAACCTTTAGTTATGGTACCATTTGCATTAGGCAAAGAAACAAAACTTAGATTAGTTGTAGTCTATGCATGAAAAATAATTATGATGTAATAATTATTATTTGGTACGGTAATAATTCCCTGCAAATAATTATCAGATTAAGGTATCCGATTTTGCCAAAAAACGCCAATTTTTTATGATTTATTTTATAGGGCATCTTATTAGCTTTATAAAATTACCAAGTTTATTATTTTCTGTTCACTAGATCAAAAACTATAATTGTTTTAGTAAAAGCAGATGTCATTACTTTAAGCAAGATAATGCCATACTTTAAAACGCGTTTTACTCGAAATGTGTTTTTTTTAAAATGCTCACCAACGGGTACAGCAATTTCTCAAAAATCTTTGAAAATAATTAACTGAAATTTTTTGTGTTTGTTTTATATAATAGTAGAAGTGTTTTATAACCTTCAGATTCATCAATCACTGTTTTATTACAAAATTTACAGCCCCTTACGTGAATATAATCACTGTTTTTTTAAGCAATTTCATATAATAACTAAGATAAAGTTCTCTAGTTTCTGTAAAAATTAAAATATCTCTTATCCTAAAAGTCATTTCAAAAAGGAATAACATAGCAACACATCAGAATTGAAAAATTGAAAATCTGTTCATAAGCTTTTGGTACAGAATGGGCCGGGTTTATGTTATTTATTGTCGATTTTTACCCATTTTTTCCCCATTTTAGTAGTAGTAATTTCTTTTTCTAAACTTTATTTTAACATATTTTTCTTAAAATGTACTAAGAAAATCTAAAAACAACAAAAATTCTCCATATTTCCATTTTTTTTTAAAAAAGTTGTCACAAGTAGTCGGATAATTTAAATATGAATAAATTATCTCGTCATTACCTAAATATTAGAACAATTTGTCTAACTAAATATTAATTTTTATTTAAGGTTCATTCCATTAATTTCCATCGACTACGTTTGGAATTGTGATTTTGCAAAAGTGAATAAAGGGATAATTCTTTTATCATTTGATTCCAGTTGAATTAAAATATACATATAAAATTGTTAAGAATAGTTTTTACAATAAAAAAAATTGAATGGAATTTTTTGGTAATAAATGCAGAAAATACTTCCGAAACATTCTTTCTTAATGGAAAATACTTCTAAAATAACATTTTCTTACATATAGCTTTCTTCATAAAGAGCTTGAAAGAGAATTTTTAAAAAATTTACATAATTTTCAGAGATTTTAGCAATTGGAATAATAACCCGTGTTCTCTTTTATGAAAATTTCTCCACTCACTGATGTATTAAATTATAAGTAAATTCACTTCTAAATTATATGTCTCAAAAATTTTAGCACAGGCTGTGTTAAAGCTATACATAGACAAGAAGATGTCATTAATATAGAAGTACTTTTCTAGAAAAGGAGATAATTTCAAAAATGTATTTTTTTCTCTCCTTTTTTTGCCAAAACATTGTGTTTATATATAAAAAAAATTTTGTTCTAATAATATTCTTATAATTTATACGTATATGTATTTTAATTTAAGTGATACTAAATATTAAAAAAAAAATCTACTTTTTTCTTCAAAATCAAGGTTTTGATCGTATAGTCAGATATACCACAATAAAAAAAACTGCATTAAGTGTTTTCACAACGCGCGTAAGATCATAGTCATCTTTTTCTTATTGTATATTTGTTCAAATGGTGCGAATGTTTGCACTGTCAGTCTTGCGTGGTTTTCAATAGAATTTAATTGCTTTCTACAAAAAAAAACATTAGAATGCATTTTTTTAAGGTAAGATAGGCAAAAATGAATAAAATTACTGTAATTATTCTAAAATACTTTCTTTGTAAAAAAAAGGATCGTTTTCAGTAAAAAAATAATCTAACATTCTTGCTATTTATCACTTTATCAAAGTTGCGTATATAGATATAATATGATATAAATATAAAAAATACGATTTTTTAAACAATTGAACTTATAATATAAATTGCATCAAATTTTAAAAGTTTTATGAAATTTTTTTCTTAATAACTATTTAAATTAATTAGTCAACTAATTCAAAATGTTATGACTTTACATAAATAATTTTTTTTTTATTCTCTATTTTTCAAGCATCTAAAGCAAGCTTTCTAAAATACTTTTTCTTGAAACGCAAGAGATATCTTATTAAAATAAAATCAAGAATTTAAGTGTATGAGTGAAAAGTTTAAAAATCGAAACACGCATTGAATTTAAAGGCGAGAAAACTACGGACGATGGTGGTGTACACTTTCAAGCAAATGTTTCGAAATATGAGTATGCTGTCGATGTACTTTGCTGTGTAGCTCTCGAAAGAAATGTCGCAAGATCACGATTCTTACACACCTGAAATCCAAAACATTCTTAAGAAGATTGAACTTGTTTTGGATACGTATAAACTAATTATAGGTAAGTTTTTAAAATAGTACAGAAAAATGTAGAATTCCAATCTCTTGTTTTTAAATCCCTTCGTTCAAAAATGTATGTATTAAAATAAAAAATAATAATCATCCTATATATGAAATGAGCTTTTTACCCTCCTTTTAAAATAGGAGTCAATTAGGGAATTTTATATGCCAATTTTATTTCACACTTACATATCAACTTTTTCGTTTATGCTTTTCCCCTTTCACTACACGTAGTTTTAATACATATTACAAGGAAGTACGTCTCAGTCTATTTTTTGCTTTCATCCGATAAAGTAAGGTTATGATTTTTTTCTGAATAAGTCATATCAAAAAGCATTCTTTCAAGATGATTGAGTGAGTGTGTTAGTGAATATATCAGCTACTCGATGGCTTTTGGCAACGAACCTCATTATTTTGAACCATGGTCAAGTGACGAGGAAGACACCTGAACTGGCAGCCCCCCGTCTGACTACCACACCACACCAACGAGAGGACGTTTGAGCTCTCGACAGATTTAATGTGCATCGCTCTCCTACAGCGATGGGTCTTCAGCGGTACTACCTTGAACTAATGACACTCCGGCCACGAGTCCGGTATCTTGACCACTAGGTTACAGCGGCCAACTTTCCAAATGATATTAAGATGTTTAATAAACTCATTTACAGTTATTGCCACCCATCCGGTATAGTGGTTAGTGACGCTGACTGCGGTGCCGTAGGGCCTGGGTTCGAATCCCGGAGAAGGAACGGATGTTTGTAAATCTATAGTGTCTTCGCGGCATGGAGTACTTTAAATAGCCGTCGAGCCGCAAGTCCTCTCGAGAGGTTGGTGGAAGGGGAAGAGAGGTAGGAAACCTCTGACAACCCCAGGGTGTTCTCCCTCAAGATTGAGGGTGGAACTGAGCAAAATCGTACTGTCACCTGCACGGTGCTTAAGGCTAACGACAGGCGTAAAAATCTAGCCCTTAACCGCGATGAACTTTGTGGATCTTGATCTGATGTTACTGTCGATCAGGTTGCATAAGCAACAACAACAACACAGTTATAATTGCATATTTTAATTTGAGAGATATGTTTAAATAAAAAGATATTAAAAATTATGTGCTCAATGAAGGAGTAAATTTCAATCAAATCATACTTCAAACAAGATTTACACTTTCCGTACAATGAATTCATATTTATGTAATTTTATTATAAATCTTTTTTTAAATAATGCATATGAATTAGTCCATTGAATGAATGCATATTTCAGTATCGGAAAAGAGGACACAAAAAAATATTCAGGTATACTTTATGAAGGATCTTACTGATCCTTCAGAGTTAAAATTAGTTTATATTGAAAACAAAAGAAGAGAATTTTTAAAGAAATCCGATACTTTGTAGCAAAAAAAGATTGGATTTTTTTAACTTTAACCTTAAAATGCACATTCAAGGTAAGACTAAATATACATTGTTTGTGAATTCTTTTAAAAAAGGGAGGAAGCTATTAGTAATTTTAATGCAGATTTAATTCTGAAGGTATGTGTTTTAAATTCATCAATGACCTTGTCTGTTGGATTATTCTGAAATCATCAGCTACACTAAAATTTCAAATTTTTTTCTAATGGGCTAAATATTGGTAACTAAGACTTTAAGGACACGCCAACTCCCCAAATGTGAGTGCCATTTCATGGTAGCAACGTCCAAAGACGGCTCTCGCAACCAAATTGGGACACGCGAATTAATTTTAAGACAAGCTCTTGTCAGATGCTAAACATTGTCGTAATTTAATTTTGCCGAAAGTATACCAGATCTAAATTGATACTCAACGGATATTTTACATGCCACACAATCATATGATATGCGAGCCTATGAATTTGACATTCAGAAAATCTATCGACTTCGGCAGGAATCGAACCCGTAACTTTGGGCTTACGAAGCAAGCATGCTATCTCTAAACCACTGAGCCGACAGTTTCAAAATAAAACAGTATTTTGTAACTTCGAAGACCAAGCTCTTGTTGCTAGAATTTTAGCAATTAATTATAAATACTTTATGAATATATTATAATTTAATACCAATTAATACATGCTAAAATTAAAATTAATTATATAAATTAAATGGATTGCTAAATTAATAAATTAATTATAAATGTACGTTTTCAATAAATTTTATACTTCATAGTGAAACTGCTTTTCACAAATTTTTTGTTTTTGATTCTTTAATAATGATGGTTTTAAAAGTTTTGAATTATCAGTATCACATTAAATTAATTGGTGATCGTGTGATTCATGTGGTTTTTATTTTGATATGTGCTTTTTAAAAAAATGGTGAAACAATATTTATAAAAACCTTTAAAAAACTAAAAACGAAAAAAAAAATATTTAAGCAAAATAATTTTTTAAATACAACTATATACAAATCACAAGGGATACTGATAGTAAAAAAAAATTAATCCATTTAAAAGCTCCTAAAAAAGTTTAAAAAAATCGCTATGTCTGATTAGAACAATTTTCGCGTTCTTCTCTTCTCTTAAAAAATATAAATTTGACATTTTTATCTATTTAAATACATAAACACTTTTATTTTCCCACAAAAAGTAAACAGAAGCTAATTTATAATTATCTAAAACTATTTTGCGAAAAAAGTAAGCAATACTCACAAGTAATTTAAATTCTTTTGAGTTATTCTACGTTCATTCCCGCGCTTCCTCTAATGGATAACTTGATCCTTTAAGATGTGGATCTGAAAGAACCCCGAAGTAACCTGTATTCAAGAGTCGTTACTTAGATGGAAGAAAGAAAACAATCGTTGACCTATTCAGAGAGTACGGCATAATAAAAAGAAAAAGTGGATTTGTTTCATTTTTTTTTTCGGCCTGGTGAAATAAAGTATGTAAATTCAATTATCAAACGTTACGAAAAATGAAAAAACAACGAAACCAATATCAGTCATTAAGAGACCAGTCTGTCCGAAGTTACATGTTCGAACTCTGTTGACCTTATTTGCCGGAAAATGACGAATGAGATCCAGGTATCACGTTGAAATACTCAAAACATTATTAGGTGCCATTTTTGTCCATGGAGTTTTTACGAAAACAATAAATACCTCTCGCAATGATGTGAGTTTTCTTACTCTTGGCGTAATATCATTGGCGTAAATTGCATTTATTTTAACCCTTAGATATAAAAACATATCGATTTGTACTCTCTCTAAATTCAATAAAAAAGAATAGTTTTTTTAAACTAGCAAACTGAATTTGAATTACTTATAATTTAATAAAGTCACAATAAGTATAACTATAGTTTAATAAGCCGTATCCTGATGAAAATTGATATATCATGAAAATTTCTAACTAAATATACTTAAAAAGAATATTTTTTATTTTACAAAGGTTACTGCTATGAATTTTAATTTTAAAAACCCTTTAAGCAGCCTAAAATGAGCGAAAGACCAATCAAGGCAAGACTGCTAAACATCGCTAATTTCGTATCAAACTTATTTGGAGTATATATATATATAGGTGTTTATAGAAAAGCAGCGTATTAAATATTTACTCCAAAATAACTCCTTAATATTACGTCGATTAAAAATAAATGAAAATATATTCTACTCTCGAAAGACATGAAATATAAGTCCTTGGCATTCTTTTTTTATATAAAACAAGTAATGTAAAAAAAAAAAAAATTAAGTCAATTCCTACTTTGAATGCATGAATAGAAAGTATTTTAATAACGATTGAAAATTTGAACAAGATATATATGTATATATATAGAGAGAGAGAGCGAGAGCAAATTTTCAATATATATATATATTTAAATATATATAAAATAAATCAACAATTATAATTAAGCAAATATTCGAAATCATATGAATCCCCGAGTACGACATCCCATTTCAAAATACCAAGGGCGAAAAAAATAATAAAGATCCAACATTTTCAAAAATTTATAAAATATCCAAGTGCAACCTCGGACTTAGGACCGATAAGTGGGGTTAAACTAGTTTGATGGCGCCAACCTTCACCCTATTGCAACTTGGTAAACTAATCAGGAAATATCCAAATTTTCAAAAATTTAAAATTTAAAAAACTTTTCTTTAAAAATTTAAAATTAAAAAAAAATTCTTTTTTTAATACCTAAAAAATTAAACTATTTGCCATTGCATTCTGAATGAGTGAGTGAGTGAATATTAACGTCGCACTGATTAGCAACACGAGGGCTTTTGGCGACGTTCCGCGTAATTTTGAACCATGGTCAAGTGACGCGGACGACACCTGAGCTGGCACCCCCCCCTCTCCAAACTACCGCACCACACCAACGGGTGGACGCTTGAGCTCTCGACAGATGCAACGTGCATCGATCCCCTACACGGCGTGTCTTCAGTGGTACTGGGATTGAACTCATGACACGCTAGCCACGATCCGATGCCTAGACCACTTGGCTACCGCGGCCATATTGCATTCTGAAAGATACAACATAAAAAGGTTAAAATGCTAAGACAACTAAGTGCATAATAAAACAATCATAAAACATCAAATAACATCATATATATATATATATATATATATATATATATATATATATATATATATATATATATATATATATATATCAGCAATGTTGATAATACTGAAGCATCCATTCTTTTGTATTTTGCTCTGTTGTTTCAATATTTCATATCTCCTTCTAAATTCTGTTGTATTGTTATCTGGCAATTGATATTCTTTTGTGTATTGATCATGTGGTTCATCTCTCTCTTGTAGAGAAATTTTGTTTATATATATATATATATATATATATATATATATATATTCAAATTTTCAATATATACTCTATCTGGCCAAAAGTATCCGGACACCCCTTAAAAAAGTGGTTCTGGCGAGTGACGCAATTTAATACGTAATTGAAAGCAATAAAAGTTTTGGTAGTGGTTTGTCAGATTGTATTTATGCGTTTGTGAGGCAATGATTAAGTCAAAAGAAGCTTAGTGAGTTTGATCGTGGCAGTATAGTGGGATGCCACCTTTGTGGGAAAGCAGTTCATCAGATTACGGACATTCTACAGAAGCCTAAATCCACTGTGAGTGATATAACTGTGAAGTGGAAACGTCAAGGCAGTGAAACGGCAGAAAAACGAACTGGTAGGCCGAAAATACTTGGTGAACGCAGCCGCAGAACTCTGAAAAGGGTAGTGAAACAAAATCGCAAGTTTTCGTTGGTGGAAATTTCTCAGGAGTTCCAATGTTCATCAGGAGTTAGTGTTAGCAGCAGGACTGTCCGTTGAGAGTTAAAAAACTTGGGATTCCATAGTCGTGCAGCCGCTCACAAGTCAAATATCACTCCACAGAATACAAAGCATCGATTACAATGGTGTAGAGCTCACCGTCATTGGACTGTAGACATGTGGAAAACTGTTCTTTGGAGTGATGAATCTCGCTTTACAGTCTGGCAGTCGGATGGACGCGTCTGGGTTTGGCGGATGCCCGGCGAACGTTTCTTTAGTGACTGCATTGTGCCGACTGTTAAGTTTGGTGGTGGAAGCATAATGGTGTGAGGGTGTTTCTCGTGGTTTATCCTGGGTCTGTTAGTTCCTGTGATTGGAAACATGAACTCTGAGATGTATGTGGACATTCTGGACAATGCTGCACTCCCAACCCTATGGAAATATTTCGGGGAAGGCTCATTTCTCTTCCAGCAGGATAACTGCTCCATTCACACACCGAGGCTTGCACAGACTTGGTTTAACTAAATGGGTGTTCAAAAACTGGACTGGCCTTCTCAGAGCCCCGATCTAAATCCCATAGAACACCGTTGGGCCGAATTAGAGGGCAGATTACGTAGCCAGCCAAATCGACCATCCTCACTGCAAGCACTCACTTCAGCTGTGATGGAAGCCAGAAAGGCAATTCCTATGGTCACCTATCAAAAATTAGTGGAAAGTATTTCCAAACGTGTGCAGCCTGTCATCCATGCAAAAGGGGGACCAACATCATATTAATATGTGCCTCAGGACGCTCTAAGTCCATACCACTGGGTGTCCGGATACTTTTGGCCAGATAGTGTATATATATATATGGAAGAAATTTATAAAATATATTTTTAAAAAAAGCAGAAAGTAAAGAACATAACAAGAAATAACGTAAAAAAAACATGAAGATCGTATCTAAAGAAGATATAAAAATGAAATACAAATAAGAACTTAGTGAGTCAAAAAGCAATTTCGGACTTAGGACCGAATAAGTGTGGTTAAACTAGTTTGGAGGCGCCAACCTTCCCCCTTAGCAACTCGGTAGGAAAAACCGAAATAAAATAAATAGAAATTTAAAGTATAAAAATTCGAAGTATAAAAATTTTACAGAAAGTATGAAAGAACAACCGACTACGATTCAGCAAAAAATTCTCCTAAAATGTTTAGGAAGAAAATTACTAAAAGAATTACTAAAAAAAAATAATTCTTCAAAAAAGGTTTTTTAAAAGTTCTGTTCACAGAACTTTTTCCAAGAGATCCAACAGTCTTGAAACCAATGGAAAGTTATTATTCATTGTGATAAAAATCCAAATTACACCTAACCACATCCTTTAAACCAGCTTGTAAAATAGACGCCAAGAGCAAGACAATCAAAATTGGTAGGCTATAACTTGGTTGGTTCTCAAAAATGTAGAAATTTTTCAATGTATAAGGGGTAGGCACAGCTCGCTGAGCTATGATTTTTTTAATTTCTAATGGGCTGCGGATTGTTGTTTTACCATTGCAGACCCTGGAAGCTGCCATCTCTTTTAAGCGCGGCACCATATAGGCGGATACCAATCGTGGCAAGTAATTTTGACGCCCAGTTTCCTCCCTAAAAGGAGGCACCAGAGCTTTGACGATGCAAGCCTGTTCTAGGATTTAATTTTGCAGAGAGCGCCCAAGCCAAATAGTCACTGTAGAGATCTTTTACATGCCGTATAATCATACGACATGGACGCTGACAATTTTCTGCATTATGAAAATCCACCAACATGGGCCGGAGACAAACCCGCAATCTTTGGTGCAAAAGGCCAGCGACAAACCAACCAGGCCACACAGCCGGTATGCTTCTAAGCTAATAATTTTAGTTTTATAAACCATTAGCGGTTCTTTGATTAATAATTTTTGGATTCCTACTTAAGCAATATTAATTTGTTGGTTTTATTTTGATACAGTTTAATGTCACGAAAAGCGAAACTGTACAACTCTAGATATTTAGTAACCTCAGGTACAATGAAGACCATTTGCATTGAATGATCATCAAAGAAAATAAACAACAATCTTAATTGCTCTTTTCCTGCACTTTTTGCGTGAGAAAAGGGTTCATATTTGCATTTTTCTAGGTTTATTGAACTTATCAACACTGGATAGTAATTACCTATTTCTTAAAGGAAAGATAAACATTGTTGGTATATATTCTAAACAATGTTCTCGTTATTCAAGCATTGAAATGCTTATTTCTCAATGCATTTATCTATTTCGCATTCACACATGAGCCTAGAATAAGAAAAATAATATGTAATTGGATACATATTGAAGTATAAGAAATAAAAATGTACGAAATTTGATTTCAAAATCATAGAATATAATTGGTTTATAAAACCAATAAAAAATAGAGCATTTTAATTTCAAGTGCTCTTTGATTTGTTATAATTTATTTCTGTATATTAATTAATATTAAAATTTATTTAATGAGTTTTATTTTCCTAAACTAAGAAATATCTAACACTTTCTTCTGGTAAATGTATTCTATAGATTTTATCAAGACATCATTTTTCAAAGAATTGGTTCAAAATAAAGAACAGTTTAAATGGGCTGCAGTAGAGATGTTAATTTTCATAATATTGCTACAACTTCGATTCAAATGAATATTTCTTTCAATTTAGGTATAATTTCGTCAGTACTCTAAAGAATCAGAGCAGTTTCAGTTTTAAAAGGTTATAATGAAATATTAAACATATCAAAATATAACTTAATAATATCTTTGCATTATAAAGTACTAATTTATGTAACAAACTTGAATTATAATTATGGTAATTTATAATCACACACAAAGCTCTTTTGTGCCTCATACAAGTAGGTAGTGTACGAAATGTACTATTAAGTTAAATTTTTCGCTTTTATTATCATGATTGTGTTTCTCTTGTTTTTATTTACCCATTTGATAACAATTTCCATATGCCTTTTGGAACTTCTTGCCATATCAGTGACTTTTCTTTTTTCTATCGTTACATATCGAAGTTTTTTCGCTGAATTTATTTCTCAATTGCTTCCGTTTTTTTTAAAATTTACATGAAGCATATTTTGATTACTGTTCTTAATATTCCAAAAAGTCTCTTACAATGGAAAAGTACAACTTATCAATTTTTTCCAACATGTTCTTTACTATACAAACACTACTGCAACGAGATGCAGACAAACCAACCAAGCTATAAACTTCTAAGTAATATTCGAACTATGGAAAAAATATTTTTCACAAATTATGCTTCACAAACCAGTTACGAACATAGTTACCAGTTGGCAGTAATAGCGAACGATTTATTTAAGCGAATGTTTCTTAATAAATAAATATTACTGCGAAATGATTTTTCTAAGTGAATGTGTATTATGATTAAATAATTATAACTAATGTTTCAATGTGACGAGTTCCATATATTACCAAAAACAATAGGGTAATTTAGAAGCCAATAAAGAACGGATTAATCTATTAAGATTTCCAATAAGAAGTAGAACTGGAACTGAACTTGGAAGAAAACCAACAAAAGAATTTTTTTTATCAATTGCATAAACGGTTGAAAATATGCATTAATACTGATTAATACAAAGTTTAGTAAAATATTTTACCTGTAAATACTCAGAAATAGGAAAGAATTTCGCAGTTTTTGCAGGACAAAATTACGTTAGTATATAATTCGAATTGATCAAAATTATAAAGAAAATGGATTAATTGTTCTCAAAACACAATTTTCATAAGGATACCGATTTTTTTAGTAAAACAAGGTAGAAAACTGTTTAAATAATTATGTTCTAAGTTTCAATTGATTGCAATTATTAGTTCCAGAGGTATTCGGAAAAAAAAACCTTTCAGTACTGTATAGTACCATACTTTTCATTATATTTTCTCGTTTTTTTAAATACATCTGATACGCGGATCAATAATTAAAGTATATAAACTAGTACATGATTTCTTCAGCCACTGATTCTTTTTTCCTGAACACTGTTACAAAATTGAATATCATCCGGACTATGAGAAGGAGAGAATTGCTCTAATTTTTGAAAGTAAGGCTCTTGTGAAATGAGGAATGGAAAGCTGTAAAACATTTAATAAGCTACTATTTAGTTTTTTCGTAGCTGTAATTAATAAAATTTAGTTTTTTGGCATTAGTATTAATTTTTTTCAATTTTCATGCTTATCGATTTGTTTTTCTTTGTATTTAAATATCGCGAGTTTCAAAACTGCGCGAAAAGTTTCAGTGGAAAGTTTCTTTTTTTTTTTTTTAATATTTTAAGCTACTAATTTTCCATTTTTAAGCCCTCTTTATTTCAGAATCTCCAAAGAAAAATTTTATAAAATTTGAAACTTTGCCTAATTGTTCAAGATTTAAAATAAAAAATGCGAAAAAATTGATATCAATAATGAGAAAATTTTCATTTGGGCGCCATATACTATAATTCACCCTTGCAAGAGATTAATAATACTTTCTTATTACAATGAAAAATAATGAAAAGCACAAAAAAAATCTTAACACAACGTGATAATTGGAGTGATGACAACAATTTCTAAATTATTATGCGATCCCTTAAGCACCTCAATTTCCTATCATGTCTGATGTTTGTCCTAAAATATTACCAAGAAAATTAAAGGAATTTGTATGACTTTTGTGTTGGTCAGTTTCAATTTGAAATTAGAATTTTAAAAAGAATTTCAAAAAATTTGCACCTTTAGAGATGTATATACCCTTAAAATGTATACACTCTTTTGCAAAAAAAAAAAAAAAATCGAAGCACAGTTGTCGAAGGAGTTGTCCGATTCTGATGAAATTTCGTAGGCAAAGACATCCTGATCAAACATGCAAATGATCGAATTTTCAAGGCTTATGAGTATTAATTGCGTTTATAGTGCGCATTTCCGTTGAGCAACTCGCAAAATATAAAACCGGAAAAAAAGCGAAAAGCTTATCTTTTTTTCGTTTTTGCCATTGTGATTCCCTGGAGAATAAACGAATGATGCCATCAAGACGTTTTCGTAGACCTTATATGGGCAACTGGAAGACTTCGAACGTGGTCCCATTGTCGGAATGCGTGAAGCTGGGTGGTCATACCGAGCAATAGGTCGTCACCTGCAACGTAGAGACACAGCTGTGCAAAGGTGCTGGCAACAATAGTTTCTGTGAGGAACTTTTTGAAAAATTAATGCTCTGGAAGGCCAAGATCCACAAATTCGAGGCAAGATTGGATGATCATTCGACAGGCCTAAACTGCTCCAACGATATCATTGTCTACTATTCAACATACTACAGCCTCTTCAGTACCCGCCCCACCCCTCCGTGGTACCTTCCACCATTTCACGGATCTTGGGCTGAGGCTGGGTTACGCTCACAGTTGCCTTTAAGACATATGGCTTTGACCCCACAACATCGGCGGAATCATCTAGAGTAGAGCCGCAGCCAATCATCATGGTTGTCATTGGATTGGCATCGCATATTGTTCAATGATGAATCTCGTTTTACTCTTGAACCAAATGACCATCGGTTCCTTGTCTGAAGAGGACGGGGCCAGCAGTCTCAATCAGCCTTTATTTTACAAAAGCATACAGCTATAAGCCATGTTGTGAGATTCTATCTCATACGAAAGCAAATCATCTCTAGTCATCCTCCATACATCTTTTATAGCCCAACGATATGTTGATACCATCTTGCGTGTCCTTCATGTCTTATTATCCTTCAAGGCACATCCTCAGGGGCCCAGTTTCCAAAAAGATAATGCCAGGCTGCATACCACTCGCATATCTCTGGACTACCTGCGTGCCGTTAATACTCTTCGTTGGCCAACAATCCCCACAAACCTTTCCCCAATCGAACAAGTCTGGGTCATGGTTTTGCGCCACGTTTGAGCACTCCAAAATATCGTAGATCTGGAGCAACAACTGGTGAATTTCTTTTACAACTAATCACAGGATGACCTTAGGTATCTTTACCACTCTTTACCGAGACATATACAAACATGTATCGCCGCCAGGTGCTGTTCCACCCACTACTGATTTGACTATTCAAGATGTAATCGTGAGCCATGGATGGACCCTGTGACCTCAATATTTTCACCATCCTATCTGTGTACGAGCTATATATATATATATTTCATTCCATTGATAGCAACCCCTTCCGTCATGGTCCTTCAATTTTTTTTTTCTTGCAAGAGAGTGTATATACAAATATATAGAGAGATAGATACAGAGATATTCAGATCGCTTATTGCAAAAAGCTTTGAAAAATGTTCGGTAAAAATTCTTCTTTTCTCTCTCTATATAAAATAAGTTTTTTAAGATGATGTAATAAATTTATTACGTACTATTGCAAAAATGAGAAAATTCAAGGTAACTCGCCAAGCTGGCAACCCCGACTTCGCATGTGTCGTACGCGCTGAATTGGAAGCCATGTGCTTCGTTTCATATAAAGTTGGCAATACGGTTGTGACCGTACATTATTGCAAGCTCTCGCAGAAAAATATCGCAACGATTGCCTAAACTGGAATCGTTGCGTGAGGAGAAAGGCATTGTCTCATGCGGAGACTTATCAACAATCAACGGAACTAAATACTCAACTTTCTAGAAAGCTGCAGGTTTATCGAAATCTAAGGACTTTATCGTTGAAATGTTGCCAAAAACGCGCGAACTTGGCAAAGAAAGGAACAAATAACTAGAGCTACAAAATGCATGAAATAAGTCTTACAATTCGAGCAATGTGAGTGTGAATAGTAGTATGATTTGTAAAATGGTGGTTGGTCTGCCTTTAAGCCGATAGGGAGTACCCCTCCTCGTTTATTGTAAAAAATGTTTCACATGCTAGTTCAACATTATAGAGGTTTTTTTGTTAAATATTCTATGAAATAGAAACTTACAAATAGAATTCTCCAACACGAAAAATTATATTTAAGATATTAATTAACAACGTAAATTAGGCTAATTAACATCATAATTTAGTTTCTTTCAGCCGTTATTATCTATGCTTATATCACTGTGTCTTAGCAGGACAAATATACCCAATTATACAGAAGCTCATAAAAATATCGAATTTTATTTCATATTTTAATATTCTTTTCTTTATCTAAATTAAATAAATCTAAAATTCGAAAAAAAATACTAAAAGGTTTACCAATTTTATTTATTTAAGATTCAAATAAATATATATTAGAATTACTGGGGGAAAAGAAAAAATATCGCACAAATCTTTGTTATTATATCAAAATATGCTGAAAATATGAAATATATCCCTGTGTAATTATTTCTGAAATAAAATTACCGAAACATAAACGAGACATTGTTACGTTTAAACAACAGATGAAAACATTTTCAACAGCATGAGGATATAGAGTAATCGAATGAAATCAGGACATGATATTTTACTGTCGAAATCAGGAAATGATTAATTTGAGTTAAATGAGGAAACAATTTTGACTGATCGAATGTCAAGTTAATTAGACTTTTATTTTATCATAAGGTCAAAAATCGTTACTTAATATATAAATTATGATGTCTTTCAACAAAACCACTTTAGTAAAATATATTTTAGGAAAATTATAAAAAAAGAGATTTGCAATCACTTAGCATTTTAATATTCATTCATTATAAATAGAGCATTAAAACAATTTGTCAATTTCTGAATTTTTAATGGTATTCATTAAACCGTGCAGAACTTTTGTTTTAATTGACTCTGATATTGACCTCTAGGTCGTTATCTAAATAGAACAAAATGTCCGTTAAAGTTTTCGTGTCAAACTTTGAAATACACGAGAGAAAAAAAAAATTAGAGTCGGAATTAACGAAACAAGTAGCAGTGTTTGTGCTCCAACACCTTTGTTATCATAATTCAGGTAAAAATAATTTTTTAAACGTTTCAGATCTATTTCGAGATATAAATATAAATTTTTCTGTTCCAATCAGAAAATTATGAAATAAAGTGAAATAGGCGAGATTATTCTCATGTATGATATTTCTGGAAATACGTATCTATTTAAATATGGGAAAATATTTTTTGGAATTAATGGATTTTTTTCTTTTTAATTATTTCATTATCTCGAGCATCAATAATTTAATTTTTATTCCATTAGAATCAAATTTAAAAGTGTTCAAAATAAAAATATTATTAACTGCAGTTATGTATATATTTTAACATTCGATATCATTAAAAATAAAGATTAAATTACTAAAAAATTTAAAAGATAAGTTTTCGAAGTATCGTTTGCTAATTGTAAATGTAGACAAGCAATGGCGATGTGTATACTTAATTCAAAATTTTGTAGAGGGTATTTTTGCAGAAATTTAAGGTATCCGAACACGTTTGGAGTCTTTTTTAACAAAATAGCAGACTAAAAGATTATAAATACTCTTTTAGGACTCAATACCAATAAATATTACTATATATATATATTTAACTATCAAAATTTAAAAGAAATTAACTGAATTTTACAAAAATCACAATTATAAGTGAAATTTTAGCAATATTTTTGAAAAACTTCAAAGCAATTAGAGAAAAAAGTAATAAACATATATTAGTAAAAGTATTACTAAAACAAATTAGATGCATTTATTTAGAAAATGTACTGAAATTTTAACTTTTTATTAAAATTTGAAAACTTTAGAGCTGATTGAGTAAACATTATAAGAAATGTTACATTTTTTATGAGACCCTTATTTAAATAACAAGCCATAACTCAAAAAGTATTCATACCATAAGAAATATTTTAGTACATTCTCTAGAAAATAACATAAATATCAGGTTCAAAAAGTTTTATTGAAATACATTCGTAATATTTTGAGTTATCAGACTTGCCATGATAGATTTTAAGCAATTTAAATGCCCACTTCTGGTAGATCAAAAACCCACTTCCTGGTTTTCTAAATTTATAAAATTGATTGTAACTTGGCCTCTAGGTAGTGTAGAAACAAAACAAAGTATGATTCGTAAAGTCAAAAGATAGCTCTTTCAATAAAATAAAAAACAAAAATATCTGTCTTGAGTGAATTTTGTCATTTTCAACGTGTTCGGATACCTTAAGCATTATATTTAATGATATTCTCCAAACTTTAGAGTTCTTAAGACATTTAATATTTTTATGCTTGAGTTTTATGAAACTATACCTTGTTAAAGAGTTCAGTGAAAACAGTTACACATTTACATAAGTATATGAAATAATCAAATGATACTGATAACTATTTTTTTTCATTATAAATGAATTCAAATTATAAAAGAGAAGTTTCGTAAATTGTATTTCAAGGTACACTCTTTTTTTTAAAAAAATCGAGTAAAAAATTAATAAAAACTTATGCCGTTTTTATTTTGTGAGCATTTCAAACTATCTAATGGAAATTTAAATAATGAAGCTTGTCTCCTTATTAACCACAAAATACGTATTTTTCATTTTGAAACGAATGTTATATTTTTAATTTGGAATCTTTTTCATAGATTAATCACTTCTTGAATTAAACATTATTTGAAATTTTAATCAGAAGTTTCAATTCATTGTTGTTTCCTATGCCACTTGATCTCGCGCGTGACTGCGTCAGATTCAGGCCCACGAAATTCATCATGGTAAGGGGCTAGATGTACGTCTGTCGTACGATTTAGCTCGGTTCCACCCCAATTTTGAGGAAGAGCACACTGGTTAGGGTCAGGGGGTCTCCCACCTCCCTTCCCTTTTCACCAACCTCACGAGAGGACTTGCGATTCGACGGCTATTTAAAGTACCCCTATGCCGCAAAGGCACAATACACTTACAAACATCCATGTCTTCTCCGGAATTTGAACCCAGGTCATACGGCACAGCAGTCAGCGTCGTTAACCACTATACCAGATAGGTCACTTTCAATTCACTAATTTAGGAACACATATAAACATAAATTAGGAATTTTTTAATATATGTATAAATTATACAATAATTCATTTCTTTCTTAAAGGGAAACGATACCCTGTATACATTTTTTATTTATATGTTAATACAAAAGTGTTTCCATGCCCTTTATTTTGACACTCTAGAATTGTAGATTTCAGGAGTAAAACACCATTTTTTAGCAAACACCAATTACTTTAAATTTTCAATTCTTAAAAAATATTTCACTGTTTTAAAATTCCTGATAATTCCACAAGTTTTAGAATTTCTGAACAGGTTTTTTTTTCAATTATTCTTAAAGTTCTACGCACAATTCTGCGCATGGGATTGGTATTACAATTGAAACATTGATTTTAACATATTTTTTTTAGTGTCAAAAACTATAAAATAAACAAACAAAAATTTTTTAAACTTTATCTGACTTTATAGATTTTTTTAAAAATAACTATTTACAAAATACACGTACAGAATCTTCAAACATGTCAGAAAAAAAACAAACAGAAAAAGTTTCAAAACTTTATATTAAATATTTTAAAAAAATTCTTAGCCCTTTAATCCCTTCCGGGCTCATTTTATTTTTCGGATTATGGAACAAAAAATGTCAATTTTTTTATGCTTACTTTCAAACATACATATCCTTTTAAACATAACAACCTCATTTGCATGCAAAATTTCCTAAAAATTAAAGTAAAAAAGAAACGAGCCCTACAGTAGTCGCATATGATGAGTAACATCTGACATGTTATCGTGGTAAATACACAATAGTGACTTTTATCCTGGGAAAAAAAATGAATCGGGTAGGGTTGGAAATAATTTTCAATCGAATTATTATATCTTTAATGAAAATTTTATTTAATTAACACAAGAAGTAATGCAATTTTTTTATCAAAAATATTTATTCTTGTTCAATTTGGGGAAGAACGGAGACAATAGATTTATAAAAACTAAAATATGACACATATACTTGGGATCTCAAAGTATTTAAAAATCGTTGAAAAACAGCGTCAATAACAATACCCCTGTTAGTTGTCGAAACATTTCGATTTGTCTACATGCCGAGTTTGAGTTCATCTTTAAGAAAAGCTATGAGTGGCTCAGCTTCTGACAAACTGAAGTTTACGTTAAAATCACCACTCGAAATCATGGGAAGCGAGTGATAGTTTTTTTTTAAAAAAAAGAGTAGAACCACCTTCGGTATACGGTAAAAGTACAAAATGCAGGAAATCTAAATTTTTTTAACTGTTTGATTCGGAGAAATGTATGCGACCACCAAAATGACTGTTTGTCCATTTTCAAACACAACGAGCCCTGAGACTTTGACATTTGAGCGTAAGAATAGCAAGTTTATTCAAGCGTGCTGACTGGTCAAATCAAACAGAGCGCCCTTCCCCGACTTCCTGTTACGCATTTCCGTCCCTTTTCACGAAATCACTCCGACAAATATCCAGCAACCGAGAGTAAAGATGTTACACATCAAAAATATTTTGAAATAAATGATTAATTTACCTGTAAAGTTGGTTTTCTATATGTCAGAAATCATAAGATTTTGGAGGCAATTCACACTATCTATAAATGAAAAGCTTAGAATACCTAGATTTTACCTTGAACAACAAATTTTATTTACATTTTCTGCATTTACATAAATGATTATGAAATTATTAATCACAAAACTTGATAGTTTATGATAAATTCGTAAACACATAACCCAGCATCGTGTTCTGGACTGCAGAATCTTGTTTCTCTTATCCTTTTCCCTTTACTGTTTCTTTTTGAGCAGAAAATAAAATACTGCCGTGTTGAATTAATTTTCTTCTCTTTTGGGGGAATGCTATCAACAAAGTGTCTTTCTGACAGGCATGAAGGAGGGAAGGAGGATGCTCTGTAGAAAAATATTCTCTTTTTCAGAAAATTCCACCAATTGATACTTGTTAATAATTCTAAACCATAAAAAGCCCAAGGGAAATAATTTGGGAAAGACCGATTGCACAGTGTAAATTTTCACACAATGAACCGAGCTTCAGTCGGGATGAATCAGGATGGTAAGGGAAAAGCCAGGAAGGAGTTAAATGCACGATTATTGTGAAAAATAAAAACCCGAGAAAATGTCATTTTAAGTCTAACGTCGCGTGTTCTGGTTTCGGTTTTTACTTCGACATACTGTTAAAAAAATTTGAATAACTGGCTGAATAATTAAGCCAGAACTACAAAATTTTGTTTAATTTTTGGGGGTAGAGGGGGGGGGGTGTAATGTGTCCTCTTAATATTGTTCTCCGGCGTTTCTGTCTTTTCTTCTGGTACCAAATTTTGATCATTTACTAACAACGCACTTCGAAGGATCACGAGGATTTTTTATTACAACAGCGTTTCAAACTATGGGGTGCGACTTTCTGAGGGGAGGGGTGATAAATCAACTTGTGGGGCGCGAGTATATTGAAAAGTCGAATATAAAGACAGATTATTTAAAATAATATTTACTTTATGGAAAGTAAACAAACAAAATACATTCTGATATAATAAAAAATAAAGTGCACATTTACACTGATGTAATACACTTATAAATGTATCAGTACTGCACAATGTATTTTATACTTAATTTAACAATACTAGATAAAAAAACAAGTTTAATAATTACCAGTGATTCCAGGGCCTTGTCATATAAAAATTATACCCAAAAATTAATATTTATCTTGATAATTTTTACGGTTTATAATTAATCCCTCAACTGCCGATTAAAAGTTACGCGATTCGCTCCCCAATTCCACCTTTCTCCATGTAGGCGCGAGTATGTAATATATATGAGGGGGAGGAATAAATGAGCAAATCCTCTGAAATAAATATATAAATCGTTCACAAAAACTTTCAAGATTCTTTTATTGCATTCCAAAGCCTTCGGAATAATTTTATGGATAGATAGCAGTGCACAGAAAAGATCTACAAATAGACGTATATATACGTCCGGAGTATAATTATCGCTTTGGTTGAGCGATATATTTATATACGTCGGGGGCACTTAAGAGGTTAAAGTCGTGTCGTAGCTTAAGCGTCAAAGTATAGCATTATTGGATTCAATACATTGTTATTGTGTATAGAGGTGGATACGATGAAAATTGTGATTGAATATTGGGTCGCAAGTACTAAAAGTTTGCGAAGCACTGGATTCCAAGCATTGAAATTCTAAGCTACGGTTAAGTGACGAGGACGTCACGTGCATTAGCACTCCCCTCTCCAATCTTTTACACTTCATCGATTTAAGAACTTCGTCTCGACAAATTTAATGTCATCGGCAGTTTTTAGTGAGACAAAGGCTCCAATCTTCAACTAAACAAAAACGGCATAAATCACTTCACAAACATCATCACTCAGCGGCCACAGCCTTCGTGGTCCTCTAAACGAATTCTTAAGGATTAGTATTGAAATTCAAAGCCACATACACAGCCAACTAAAATGAAATCTTTCTGACATTACTTTTTAGACATATTGCTGTGTATCTTCATTGGAATAACTAAAATTTTATTTAAAATTTTGCTGTTCAAAAGTTATGCTAAGCAGTAAGTTTTCTTAATCGTATACAAAACAACAAATCAAAAGAAATGTGTCACTTTTTAAAAAAAAATATTTATCAATACATATTTAATTTTAAAAGTAAAGGAGTAATGAAAAATTTATTTTATTTACAAAAATAAAAATTCATTCATACAAATAAATAAAATTGAAGTGTCTGTTTGTAATTTCAAATTAGCAGCTTTTTACTAAATGCATTCAAAGGTATATACGGTACTTATATCAAAAAATCAATTTTTAAAATTTTTGTCTGTCTGTCTGTTTGTTCCGGCTAATCTCGGGAACTTCTGGTCCGATTTTAAAAATTCTTTCACCAATGGAAAGCTACATTACCTGGGAGTAATATAAAATATATTTTATCTACATATTCCTACGGGAACGGGAACTATGAGGGTAAATCCCCGCCAAGTTGGCGCAAGATTATGCATTTGGTCAATAATGAAAACTTTTTTTGGAAATTTTTTTCTCACATTGGTAATAAATAACTTAAGCATAGTGTAATTTAGCATCTTTCCAAAAACCAATTTTTAAATGGTTTTTGATTAAACGTCTAACGTTTATTACGTTGCGTTCGTTAAATGTTAATTTCAAACTTTAAGAAATATCGCCAAGTTGGCTAAGAAGTTCTCTATTCTGACAATTCTAGATATTTTAATGCAAATTTTCTTCCAATTTTTAAAGAGGGAAACGAAATAAAGTTTTAACGAATTGCGCGTGCGTGATTTTGAAAATTCTATGGTTATATTAATTGACAGTTTCATAAAAAGTTTTGATTACTTTAGTAGTTTTTATTAGTTAGATTAGCTTTGAAAGTATTTATTACTTTGAATTTTTTTAACCTAATTATACAATATTCATATTTTGCTCCAAATTTTTCACTTATACTGAACCAGATATTTTACATGGAGGTATTACACTCATATCCATAAATTAAGATAATTCAGAATCACACAGAAATTTAACTCTAAAATAAAAATTTCACCTGTAGAATTATCACACACATCTTGAAGAAGAATATGCAAATTACAGGAAACCACCAGATAGCGCGGATAGTACGTCACAATGACGAGAGTGTAAGAGAGGGGTATATAAGAATGGTGGCAAAGAAGTAAAATATATATTGTTCACAAGCGCTTTAAAAGCCTTTCAGTGCAATAACCGCATAGTTATGGCACAAAGGAAGCATTTGGATGATTTTTTACGTGGTAGAATTATCGGACGACTGGAATATGGACGTACCCAGCCTCAAGATCCGAGGAACTTGGAATCGCCCAGAGTGTCACCTCCAGGCTTTGGCAACGATTCCAAGATGATGGTAATGTGAGTAGATGTTACAGCACAGGTCACCCCCGAGTTACAACGCCGAATGAGGACCGGTATTTGTCAGTTACTGCCAAAAGAAACAGACGGAGCACAGCATCAGACCTATCTCATCAGCTCTCTTCAGCTACCGGTACGACAGTTTCAAGGCAAACCGTGTACAGACGCTTTGGGCACATTGGTCTATATGCTCGTGTTCATATAAAAATAAATGTGATCATCCTCTCACCTTAAATTAAATTTAGCGATTATGCATTATTTAACATAAACGTTAAATAATTATTTAACATAAACGAAAAACCTTAATCCTTAAATAACATAAACGTTATAAATTGTAAACTTTAAACAATCGAAAAAAATTATGATCTTTTATATATTTTTAACGATAAATCAAGATAAATAAGACATATATAAAATCCCATTAAGTATACTGAATTTATTTTTAAATTTCTTGGCAAATAATATTACATAGAAATTTACTAAACATCGGTGTTGTGCTTTGAAATAACAAAGTTTAAGAAATTAAATTTATATTACTTACCTATTCACTCTAAGTGACTCGAATAGTCAAAGAACTACAAGAGAATTTCTTGCTCTTTCCAGGAAGCACGTAGCAAGTAAGTACTTCAGAAGATCTTTTTTGAAACCTTCGATACTCTTTAGCAATTTTCTCAGAGTTCCTGATGCTTTCTGTGAAAATCGAAGGATTTACGGTTTTCCAGCGCTTCCGAGAAAACTCATCGTTCAATACATAAACAAAACAGTGAGAATGATGAAGATTTGGAGTTACCAATCTTATCACAAACCGACTGATGATACAACGGTCATAACCAATAAGATTGCACCATTTTGTCAAAAAGGAAGCATTGTTAAAAAGGATGTCTCATCAAATTTTAACATAGATTCCATGTGACCGGGCAACAATTTCTTTAGCGGAAGAGAGAGAAATCTTGTATTTGATCTTGACTGAGGATAAAAAATCAATTTTGGAGATAATTTAGGAAAAAAATAATCTTCATCGCTTCAACGATGGACTATTTCAGTTTAGCTATCAACAGATGCTGTGATTTGTGCTTTCGTCACTCATCTTTTTAGAAGAGGGTTGATAGATGAAAAGAGGGGTGTTTAAAACTCGTTTAAGTTTTAATAGCCGATAAGACAAGAGACTATGATTTTGAAAACTATTACAACGAAACAAAAAAAAATTGATGGCTACATGCTGAAGAGAGAGAATGTTTAAAAATAAACGCATAAGCTTTCATTCATGTTTTGATTTTGTACTTTTTGAGTAAAAGGAACTTTCTTATGATTTATGTAAAACTATTTATAGCATCATTCTTACGTTTCTTTATAGAACCAAATTTGGAAAAAGTTCGAATTATTTTTATGCGAGCCTTTTCAAATGAATAGTATCTGATATTAATTTTCACACGACTTTTTTTAACTCGAATTGAATCCTGAATAATCTAAATACATATTTATTATTTGTGAAAGTTATTTCCAAATTGAAAAGCGCCCCTTTCAGAACCTGGGGGGGAGTCGGCTCTTCCCCCCCTCCGGAAGAAGAGCCGGCCTTCTCTATAAAGAGGCCTGGGTGCAAGAAGTTATTTAAGACCCTAAATGTTTCGTAAAGTAAAAAAAAATTATAAACATGAACATGTTTTTGCTAATACATTAATTATTTTAGAAAAATCGCTATTTTTCGAAAAAAATTTTAATGCTTATTATACAGCGAGTACATTGAAAGGTTCTGCACATAGGCTTGACTGAAGATAATTCTTTATCAATTGTAATTTGCTGGAAGAGCACATTTCACTTTCTATCGTAACTATCAAATGAAAGAAAAGTTTTCACACATTTAATATATATTTAGAAATAAATCATTAGCATTATTATTTTTAGTATGTATTGCAATATATCTTAGGCGTTATTTACATCTGTTTCATTCAAAATTAAATCCCTCAGCAAACCAATTGCCTGGATCAGATTTTCACCTACATCTTTGTTGTAAAACAGGGCTGTCAAACTCGTGGCCCGTGGATTACAATGAACATTTTCACGACCCTATCAATATATTAGCACATAATCGTATATAATAAAGTAAAAAAAAATATCTTCCTAAATAGGAAAGATTGTAACTTAGAAGAAATGCCAAGTACCAGGACGTAAATGTTAAGTTTTTCATGCTCTTTTCTATATATTTAGCTAATGTATTACTCAAAATAAACCTAAGTTTCTACGAATATTGATGTTTTTTGTAGCCCACCTAAAGTTTAAAACTTGTTTGTTTGACCCAAGTTAGCCTTTGAGTTTGACACTCTTGTTGTAAAAAGTTACAACCTTGTTACAAAGATTTTGGAAAAATTTTGTAATTCATGTTTTCCTAATTTTTTTATATAAGGGATTAATCTGAAATCAGTATTAATATTTGGTGTATTTTTTTAATCTACCTTTCATTTATTGTACAATTACGTTTTCCATAGCTTCACTTCTGTTATTTCGGAATATAATCTTTCCTTTTTTAATTCATTTTTCAGGAAATTCAAATTTTGTGCTGAAAATTTTGCTTTGTCTAAAAATGTGCTAAATTTCGGATTTAAGTTTTAATTCTGAACAAATTAAAAACCAAGTCAAGAGCCATTACTTTTGCTTGAAATGGGTTATTTATAGCATTGATTTTAGACAATATTTTAATTTGTACAATTAAACATAAAATAAATGGCATTCCATACATTGAATCCAACATATTTTCAGCTTCAGATGTTTTATTTTTACATCAATAAATTCTTTCAAGGCATTACAAATTTGTCCAAATTGTATGTTAACTGCTTTAACCTGATCAATTTTGCCTACCCAATGAGAATCGCGTTATGGTTTAAGATTGATGGTTAAATTCTTCTGTAAAATTTCTTTTTTTTCTTTTTTTTTTTGGAGATGCAGAAAATTAGCAATATAAACGTTGCAATATACCCTCAAAAATTTTTCATTACATTCTATTGGAAGCGGCTTCCAAATTAATAAATTATCAGAATGTGATAGGTATAGGTAAGGCACATAAATTCAATGAGGACTTAAAGTAGTTATTCTATAGATTATATACCTTTATATTTCCCTTTTATGTTGCTAACGTTTTCATGTGTTTGCCCTCTACAATGCATAATATCTATTGGGTTGTTCGGAAAGTAATTTCGTTTTTTTTTTTGTGGAAATGAAAGACAGTTTTCGTATAATAAACAAATACTTTATTAAATTGTATATTGGCCGTTCTGGTCCAACACCTTTTGCCATCTTTCTGGTAGTAGCATAATTCCACGCTCATAAAATTTTTGGTCTTTGCTGGCAAAAAACTGATCCAGGTGGTTTTTGACCTCCTCATTTGAGGTGAAGGTTTTGCCGTCTAAAAAATTTTGGAGTGACCGGAACAAATAATAATACGATGGTGCCAGGTCTGGAGAATATGGTGAGTGTGGCATTGTATCCCATTCAAGCTGTAAAAGCTTTTGGCGAGTGACCAAACTTGTGTGAGGTCTCGCGTTGTCTTGGTGAAACACTACACCTTTCCTTCTGACCTTTTCTGTTGAAGTGCATCATTCAGTTTGTCCAGCTGATGACAGTAGACTTCCGAATTAATCGTTGTGTTATCCGGTAAAAGTTTTAAAAAAAAACGATTACTTTAAAATCCCACCAAACAGACAGCATCACCTTTTTTTGGTGAATATCGGCTTTGGAAATGATTTGAGCCAGTTCATCTTTTTTGCTCCATGACCTCTTGCGTTTGACGTTGTTGTATACAACCCATTTTTCGTCCCCAGTGATGATGCGCTTCAAAAACGGATCATTTTCATGACGTTTGAGAAGCGAATCGCAGACGTCAATGCAGCGACACAGATTTCTCTCTGTGAGAACATGGGGAACCCATACATCGAGCTTCGAGGATAATCCCAGGCCTTTCAAGTGGTCATAAACTGTTGAATTTGATAAATTTAACCTCAATCCGATCTCACGTGTTGTTATTTCCCGGTTCGCCTTAACTAATGCCTTTATCGCGTCTTTATCAGCTTCAACCGGCCTTCCCGAACGTGGTGCATCTTCGACAACAAAATTGCCGGATCGAAATTTAGCGAACCAGTTCTGGCACTGGCGTACTGTCACACACCTTCTCCATACACATCGGTCAATTTCTTTCTGGCTTGAACAGCATTTTTACCCTTTCTGTAGTAAAACAGTAAGATATGTCGAAAATGCTTCTTATCGCTCTCCATATTTAAAAGGGCACCAACCAAAAACTACTGCGTAGAATTAATTGGAATTTTTCACACACAAGCCTTACTATATGAGCTCTCAAAGCATATAAAAATTATACGGCTTAAATGTGAAGTTGTGTGCAAAAAAATACAATTAAATCCTCTGTCGGAAAAAACGCAATTACTTTCCGAACAACCCTATATATTAAGCTCACTTAATCTTTTCTATAGAGTTTTTGCTAGCCCTTCTGCAGTCACATCAGTTACTTCAACAAATACTATGAGTGGTTCGTTTGTTGTTTATTTTTTCTCTTCAAAATCTACATATCTAATAATAATTCAAATTTGCTCCGAATACGAAATAATTGGAGTACAATTTATTTGGATACTGTAGTACGAGGCTGGTCTTTAATTTTTATATAGGTATTTCATTTCCAAACGCAATAACTTGTTGTTGAGATTTATGTTCAAAACGAAGGACCATTCTATTTTTCAAATTTTTAATTCTATTTAAATGATCCACTAACACAGAATCGTCTTTACTAGTAATTCTATTAAACTTTAAAAAATTTCATTATATTCAGCGTTCCTATTATTTTCTGGTTCCTCGTGGAAGATTATTGTACACTGAAAATGGAATTACGCATACAATTCTTTTAAATAATAATTTAAATCCTTACGCTTCCTTATTTATGTTGAGGTTTTATCAATAGTCGAAGATAAATTTAGTCGTTTTAATAATTCTGTCCATGCAATAAACGAATTAAATCAGGGGCACTCAACTCTTTTTTTCTGCCGGGCCGCATACATATCTCAGTTATTTCACGCAAGCCGTATACATATGATGACTGTTTCACGAGGGCCGCAACATGAGGATTAATGGAGGGGGAGGGAGAGAAATGCTTTAAGACTAAGATAACATAAAGAACTTAAAATGTAGAAATTGATTAAAATATAAAACTTCCTATTTTGCTTCTTTTTTTTTTAATTATTACTTTCAAAATTTATTTTTATACTGAATTTTTCTAAATTGGGAGCATTTAAGAATAACTCTTTCACGGTATCTGTACCAGTAAACTTTTCATATGATTACCAATAATATAACAAATTTCATAGGTTGCCTTTGTTATCTCGCTGTGACATTACCACTGACGAAACACTTTTTTGCTGTTGTAAAGATTATTCAAGAAAGCCTATTTATCATCTCTTGAAAGAGATCTTCGAGGAAAAGTGTTATTGAACGATTCCGGTTTATCAGTATTTTTTAAATACACTTTCGTGACGAATGAAGCAATTATTGAACCATGCTTGTTTTTCTCTACAAAATAGTCAACTTCTCAATCGTCTTGAAACAGTCTATTTTCTTTGAATGTTTTTCTCTTGCAAGATGTAAGAGATAGTTTAAAATTGCTTCCACTTACATAAAATCGTCGCTACTCCACTGTTGCCTATTATCACTAATCAAAAAAAAATTTCGATTCACACCCATACGATATCGATAGCCAAAAGCAAAATTGATACATTTGATTTTTTTTATCAAAAATTTTCTACCGAATTTTCATAAATAAATGAATTTTTCAGAGCAATGGGCCAAAACCAGGCCACCTAAAAAGGCCCGTTGGGTCGCAAATTGAGTATAGCTGAATTAAAGTAACTAATAAATCTGCCACACGATCTTGAATTACAATTGACAGTTTTTCCAGTTCATATAGCCACCAATAAATCTTGTAGATTGTTCATATTTCCTCTTCTTTTGGGAATTAGTATAAAATTAAACAAAACACCGTTTTGCGTTTTTGAATAAATTACACAGCCACGAAGCAGCTTTTCAAAATTTGGCATTTTTTTAATATAGTACATAGTGAAGAAAATGATCTTCCCCTACAGCATTGTTAGCATAACTTCTCTCTCTTTGTTGTACACAGGTCTGTGGTTTTAGCACAAAGCATTCTAAGCTTATCAGTCATAATATTTGACCATAAACCAGGACCACTTATGTCATTTTGTAAGGAATTATTATTCCTTCTTCCCTCTAACCCGGCTAGATGTGTGGTAGGAACTAATTGATCAGACGACAGGATTGACTACAATTGTTTATTTGTCCCAATATTCAACACAGACACAATAATAATCCAATTAAGATAAATTTGATCAACACTTAGAAGACTGAGGTGAGACAAGATAGCGTGGGGATAATATATACGACAGTGTTTCTCAAACTGTGGAGCATGCCCTCCTAGAGGGGCATGACAACCTTACAAAGGGGGCGCGAGTGTATAGAAAAGTCGAAAACAAAAGATTATTTTTAAAAAATTATTCATTTACTGAAGGGAAGCAAAACAAAATACATTCCCACATAATAAAAATTAAAAGACCCATTTACACTGATATAATAACACTTATAAATGTATCAGAGCTGCACAATGTGTTTAATAATTAATTTAACAGTACTAAGTTAAGAACAATTTTAATAATTTTCAGTGATCCTATGTGTGTCATAAAATTATGCACAAAATTTAACATTTCTCTTGATAATTTGTACGGTTTATAATTTAAGTCGTATTGTAGCTTTACTTCAAAGTATATATTTTTTAATTTCATACATTTTTATTGTATGGAAAGGGGTCGCGATGAAAATTCTGACTGAAAATTGGGTAGTAAGTATAGAAAGTTTGAGAAGTACTGATATACGATCATTCAAATATATTCCTACGATAACTTATACAAGCCCGTCTTACCACGGACGTGCCCTAACAGTTTACCTCTCTAACTTCTACTTAAAATATGAGCACAGTACCTGAACTCTTGTAATTCTTTATCCGTTAGACGAGGCCTTGAACACTAATAATTGAGCTCTTCTTAGAGATTCCAACATCACACGTCCTACACTGTTTACGTACTACTGCCGAATTTCCCACTTCTCATTAATTCACTTCACATCCGAGCTATCCTCACTTCAGTAAACTTCAATTCTCACTTTACTAATTTTCGATTCTCACTTCACACTAACTTCCCTAACAGTCGCGAATACAGAATATACATATAATAAACTTAAGTTGCATTATCGTGTTTTCTTGTCTTCGGTGACAGTTGGTTGAAAGAATTCTTGCCCTAAAGGAATCCTCCAAGGAGTTAGTTAGAGGACGCGATTAGATCCGTCCCAACTTGATGATATTTGTTGCTTCTGTTATTTATTATTCCTTGTTTGTTATTTTCTAATTCTATGATATTTGTATAAACATACATTTTTTCAATGAATTCCCTTATATGTATAGAATTTCATTGCAAGAGACTGTGTAGTTTTTGAGGTGCTTAGTTCTTATATTCTCGCTGCTTCTTCGTTTGTTGTAAACGTGTATTTAGCTTGAGAAGGGATTATAAAAATGATCACACATACGTCAGATTCTTGAACAACATGACCTGAAAAAAGAAAACTGTCGTTAAGAAAAAACGGTATTTAATATTTGTGTCTCTCACATGACAATATTTTTCCCACTTGTCAAAAGTATAGTTTTCGGTCGAATGCAGAAAACATCATTCTGAGTTAATATGTGTTACAATCCCCCTCTCCCCGAGTTTTATTTTCTATAAAGGCAGACAAAGGCCGCCAGTCGCTGTTTTGAGAAACAAAATGTTAGGACTCATTTGAAAATTATTTCCTGTTCTAATACAAATGCATTTGAAAATGGAACATTATTGGGAAAAAAAGAAAAATTAACAAAAACATTACTATCCATCGATATTATTTTTCGAACAATAACTTGTAGGCTATAAACAAAATATTTTGATTTTAAAAATAGAAAGTTGTCCCGAGTTGAAAGAAAATTTTACTCAATTTTGAGACTTAAAATCTATGGGAATTTCAGGGCTTAAGATTGCTATAAAGACTGTATTTTGAGTTTTGTGAGAACATTTTAAAATTTAATAATAGGATGTATAAAACAAAGTTATTTTGGGAAGAAAAGTCAAGTGGTTTTTACAATAATTTTGGACAATAATTTGGGAAAAAGCAAAATGAAGATTTGATATTTTTATGTAAAAATGAAAAAGAAAAAAAAACAACTGGCTCTATAATAAACATTGCTAAACTAAACTCAGTGGCACAACAGCCCATGGGGGCCAAAGCCTACTGAGACCATCTCAATATACGTGATCTTTGAGCGCTGAGGTGCATGACGGGATGTACCGATCAGGTGGTCAGTACGAAAGGAAATCCCCAGTGTTTAGTCCCCAAACACAAGCTTGGTACTCATTTATCGATACTCTGAAGAGATGAAACGCTGAGTTGACATTGCCCGGCCCGAGAATAAAACCCCAGATCTGTAGTGTGGAAGCGCGATACGCTACCTCTTGCTCACTGGGCCTCCAAACATTATTAAGGATCACATAAAAAAAGAATATTTTTGAGAAATTTTCTTTAGAATTTGAAATCAATTATTATATGCAACATTCTGTGATAGCGAGAACCGATAAGGAAACCATAAATGTGAGCCTAATATCAGAAGTTAGTTGGTCTCAATTCACAGATCTAGAGCAACAAAGTTTATCGAAAAATGTACTTTTCCTTCGAAATAAATATTGTCAAGTTTTCATGTACAAAACTACATTTTAGTTTTTCACCATGTTGCGGTCCCGTGAGCCATGGATGAATCGAGAACCATATAGAGAGGTTGACACACTTTAGATCTGTCTAGGCTCTTAAGTTCTTCCATTGGCATGGTATGAAACTGTGGAGTGGGTCATCACTTAATCACGGCTCAAAATTATAATGTGCATTGCCAATAACAATCATATTGCTTCATAGTGCGTTTAATGTATCCGAGTACTCTAAAATAGTGTATTTTGCAAAAAATTGACAATTTGTTTTTGATTTTATTTTATAGACTATAGCTTTATAAAAATACCAAGTATATTATTTTATTTTCACTAGAACAGAAACTACAGGTGATTTAGTAAAAGCAGATGCCATTGTTTTAAGCGAAATATATATATGTCGTACTTTAAAATGTGATTTACTCGAAATGTGTTTTTTAGAAGATGCTCAAACGGGGATATTGATTGCTCAAAAAGTTTTGAAAATAGTTAACTCAAATTTTTTGTGTATGTTCTGTATAATAGTAGAAATGTTTAACCTTTTAAATTTATCAATCACTGTTTTATTACAAAATTTACAATCCCTTATGTGAATATAATCATTGTTTTTCTTAAGCAATTTCATATAATAACTTAGATAAAGAACTCTGGTTTTTGTAAAAATTAAAATATCTCTTATCCTGTTGGCCATTTCAAAAATAAATAACATATCAACACATCATAATTGAAAAACTGAAAATTTTTTCATAAACTTTTGGTACAGAATGGAATTTTTACGAATTTTTTCCCCACATTTTAGTGATAATATTTTTTTCTCTTCTTTATGTTAGCATATTTTTCTTGACAGGTACTATAAAATATAAAAACCACAAAAAATCCATTTATATTCATTTTTTAAAAAAAAGTTGTCACAAGTAGTCGGGTACCTTAAATTAAAATCGAATTATATGAGTGCTAATTAACGCCGCACTGTAAAGGAACACGAGGGCTATTGGTGATGGAACTTGGTCATTTTGAACCTCAGTAAAATGAAGAGGGGGGACGACACTAGATCTTGTACATACCCTCACCAAACTATCATACCATACCAATGTGAGGATTTCGAGCCTTAATATATTTAATTTGAAGGAACATGGCCTGTCTTCAGTGGCACTAGGACTCGGAACTCGTGCCACACCGGCCACAAGTTCGTGACCATGACCGCTAAATTACAGCGGTAAACTAAAAAATCAAATTACAGTCTTTATTATATGACATCAATAACTTTTGTAATATTTTAAATGCAGTGTATTGTGTGCTATCAGATAACAATCAAAGGTTTGCTCTAAGGATAAATATTTAATGATTTAACGATGGACATGACAATTCAAAAACTAACGTTGTTTAAGACAGGAGATTTATATTTGATTTTCTTCACATGATAAATTTAAATTATTTTGAAACTGGATAAATGATATCGAGTTAAATGTTTTTAAACTTTTTTTTGCGAAATTTATTTTTTTCTATGATTTTCTACGAAACGACGGCTTGGAAGTGACATTTTTAGTTAAATTTAATCTTCCACGCTAATTAATAAAAATAACAGAACTCTAGACATAAATCCCAATGTAGAAAACTGATAGAATATAAACATTTTGTTCATATAAATATAGTGTTAGTTTTCTTAGGTTTTTAAAAAAAATTTTACAAGTTAAATTTGGAAGTAAAATTTTTATTTTGTAGTTTACAACTACGTTTTCTATCTCGATAACCTAAAAGTTCCATATATATTCAGACAGATAAAGTCCAACGATAAAGGATTTAGATTGGATAAAGGCTGCCTTAATAATAAGTAATTTATATTGAAAAATAAACAAACCATTTATGTTATAAACAACAACCTATCTTGTAGCATATAAAATTAAATTGGGTTAAGTGATTTTCATTTTTGAAATAAGTAACCAGATACTTTGACCCAAATGTTTATCCAATTATTTTGCGTCAAGCAACAATTTTTTTTTAAAAAAAAAAATAGTATCTTTAAAGGAAAAAAGTACGATAAGTTTATAAATATTACATATTTCGAATTATATATATATAATATGCGCAAACGTTTTTATAATTACTTGGTTATATTCATATACGTATGTTGTGAAATTACTAGCAACTAAAAATTACTCTTTCATAGACTCTGCGGATTTTTTCAGTGAGTGAATATCAACGCCACGCTATTCAGCTACACGAGGGATTTTTGCGACGGACCTCCTAATTTTCAACCATGGTCAAGTGACGAGGGCGACACCTGAGCTGCTCCCCTCTCCTAGATACCACCCCAACGGGAGGACGTTTGAGCTCTCGACAGATTTAACGTGCATCGCTCGTCAGGTCTTCAGTAGCACATGCCTACCACGACCCGATACCTTGATCACTCTGCTACCGCGGACTTTTTCATAGATTACAAGTTAGGTCAAGTGGCTCTTATAAATCCCCTACTATTTTACTTACAAATTCCCTACTTTAAATTATGCATTAAATATATTTACTGAATTTACAGTAAGTTTTAGTACTAACGCTTGATCATGTAAATAACAATTATAGACGTGAGGAGAGTAAAGAAATTAATCATCATTAAAAAAGTAAGATAGTTATGAAATTTCACTGCAAAAACTAAAATTTCACAATCAATAACTTTGAGAAAAATTATTTACTAATATAAAAACCAAGCTCTTGGAAGCAGTGCATAATTTTCATTAAAGTACTCAGATAATTTTAAACTATTTAAGAAAATCATCTCATGATGACAGCAGTTTAGAGATGGAAAATACCTTGCAATCAGCATAATGCAAATGATATAATTTATGTAGAATAGTGCTTCTCAAACTTTCAGTATTTGCGATCCCATTTGCAGTCCTAATTTTCATCGCGCCCCTCTTACAGAAACAATGTATTGATTCAATAATAGACTTTGAAGCTAAAATTACAATACGACTTTATTTATAAGCCATTCAAATTATCAAGATAAGTTTTAAATTTTGTATTTGTTTCTTTTTTAAGTAATAGATATTTTAAGTAAGCCACTTTTAAGCAAAATGATAAGTATTGTGTCGCGTTTCCTTTTTGATTTTTAAATTGGAACTGTTGTAAAATAATTTTTATTTAAATTAAATATTTATGCCTATCATCCATTTCTAAAGTCTAACCCTACATTTCCAACATTCAACCTTTGTGAAAACGGATTTTCTGCCGTGGCTGCTTTAAAGACAAAATATAGATCTCACTTAAATATAGGGGAGGAAAATAGAGTGTCAGTATGTAATATTAAATCTTCCTTTGAAAAACCCAAGTGCTCATGCCCATTTTCATGCTCAAAGGTTGATAGTAATTATTAAACTTGTTCTTGATTTATTATTGATAAATTAATTAGAATGTATGTTTTGCAGTACAATTACGTTTGTAACAGTGCTTCTCAAACTTTCATTATTTGCGACCCAATATTCAATCATAATTTTCTTCGTTCCTCCCCTCTATACAATAACAATGTATTGAATCCAAAAATTCTATACTTTGACACTGAGGCTACAATACGGTATTAACCACTTAAATGCCCCGACGTAGATAAACGTCTTGTTAACCAAAGCGGCATTTGCCCCAGACGTATATATACGTCTTTCCAATGTATGATTTTTTCTGTGCACTGCTATCCATAAAAGAATCCCGAAGGCTTTCAAATGCAATTAAAGGACCTTAACAGTGTTTGCGAATGATTCTTTTTTCAGAGGAATGCTTTATTTATTTATTCTTAGAATTCTTAGAAAACGGTGGCATTGGGGAGCGAATCATGTAACGTTTAATAGACAGTAAAGGGATTAATTATAAATCGTATAAATTTCCAAGATAAATATTAATTTTTTGGATATAATTTTATATCACAAGCCCATGGGATCACTGGTAATTATTAAACTTGTTCTTAACTAAGTATTGTTAAATTAATTATGAAATACATTGGGCAGCACTGATACAATTATAAATGTATTATATCAGTGTAAATGAGTATTTATTTTTTATTATAAGATTATATTTTCTTTGTTTAACTTCCATAAATTAATAATTTTCTTAAATAATATTTTATTTTTGACTTTTTATAAGATCACGCACCCCTCGTAGAGTTATCACGCCCCCTAGTGGGCACGCCTCACAGTTTGAGAAACGCTAATTTATAATTATAATAAGTATTATTTTTTATTGTGTCAGAATGTATATATATTTTGTTTTGCTTTCTTTCAGTAAATTAATATTTTTTAAACAATTATTTTTATTTCCGACTTTTTTATATGCTCACGCCCCCCTTCCCTGGGGGTGCACCCCACAGTTTAAGAAGCGCTGAAGTAGATATAAATTTTCATAATACGATGGAATTTTTTCATGAAATATAGCTAGATTCTTATCAAAGAAAGGGAGAGAATATGCGTAGGAGAAAATTTTTGTTAAAACACGTCACTTTTTCAATCAATCGAATATATAAATTATTCGAATATTCATTCACTATTATTCTGAGAATCAATCAGCCACAGGCTTAAAAACAGCTCTAGACGAAAACCTTGATATCGTCATTTTTGACTTACTCAAGCAAATGAATTGCGGCCGCGGTGGCCGAGTGGTCTAGGCATCGGATCATGGCTAGCGTGTCATGAGTTCGATCCTACTACCACTAAAGATCCGCCATGTAGGGGCGCGATGCACGTTAAATCTGTCGAGAGCTCAAACATCCTCCCGTTGGTGTGGTAGTTAGGAGAGGGGGTGCCAGCTCAGGTGTCGTCCGCGTCACTTGACCATGGTTCAAAATTACGCAGACCGTCGCCAAAAGCCCTCGTGTTGCTAATCAGTGCGACGTTAATATTCACTCACTCGAGCAAATGAATTGTTAATTTAATTAATAAAACTTTCTTTTAAGATATTAAAACATTAACAAAAAATATAAACTTAGATAACAGATTACCAAAAAAAACATAAGTCTAGTTACGCATTAATTATATATTTTAAATTTATTAAACTATATTATATTTTTGTAAACAAAATTTAAGATTTTTTGCTTTGAGATTAAATTCTTTAACTGAAAAGCTTCACTGAAATCTGTTAATTTTCCTCTTAAGGTATCCAACTATTTGTGACAACTCTTGTTTAATAAAATGGATATATGGAGATTTTTAGATTTATTTAGTACACTTTATAAGAAAAAGGAATAAAATTTAGAAGACAAAAATAAATTATTACTGCTAAAATGGGGGAAAATGGGTAAAAATTGACAAAAAAATTACGTAAACGGGGTATAAATAGAAAATACACAAATTTTCAAATTTTCAATTCTGATGTGTTGCTACGTTGTTCATTTTTGAAATGACCTTCAGGATAAGAGATATTTTGATTTTTACAAATACTAGAGCACTTTATCTTAGTTATTATATGAAATTGCTTAAAAAAAAACAGTGATTATACTCACATACAGAACTGTAAATTTTGTAATAAAACAGTGATTGATAGATCTGAAGTATAAAACAATTCGACTATTATGCAGAACATACACAAAAAAATTCAGTTAAAATTATTTTCAAAACTTTTTAAGCAATCGCTGTCCTCGTTCGTGAGCATTTACAAAAAAGCACACTTCTAGTAAAATGCGTTTTAAAGTATGACATCTTGTTTAAAGTAATGGGCATCTGCTTTTACTAAGACACTTGTAGTTTTTGTTCTAGTAAATGGAAAATAAAATACTTAGCATTTTCATAAAGCCAATAAAATGACCTATAAAATAAAATCATAAAAAAATTTGTCAATTTTTTTTAAAAAAATCATGATTTCAGGATAGTCTTATACCTTAAGTACTAAAATCTCTTTAAATGTTTACTTTTTATTTCATATTGCTATCTCAGTGAGTGTGTAAATGTTCATTAAAATCCCATTCTACAGCAGTTTTTCCCAACCTTTTTATCTCAGTGGACCAGTCAACGTTTGATAATTTTACCACGACCCGCTAAGAGGGCTGTTCATATTTTTGATTATTTTAATTTAATAATTTTAATTTGATTATATTTAAATATTCCTTTAGAATGAAATGCAGTTACACCAAAAAATGAAAATAAAGTGAATTAACGTGGAATATAAGGTAGTTTCCATAAAAAATCTCACAAACCCGGGAGAAATACACCACAGTAAATAAAAAGGAAATAATTTAAAGTTCCTTAGGGGGCCCATGAGGTGGACACCACTGCTCTCCAGCAACATGAGGACTACCGGAAAATAAGAAAGGAACCTTATAGAAATCTATATGAACCTATAGAAGTCGCATATGATGTGTAACATCTGATATGTTATCGTGGTAAATACGTAACAGTAACTTAAATCCGGAAAAAAATAAATCCGGTATGATGGAAATATTTTTCTGTCGAATAATTATATCTATAATAAAATTTTCGTTTAATTATCACAAGGAGTAATGAAATTCTTTATTAAAAATAATTATTTTTGTTCAATTTGGGGAAGAGCGGAGACTTATGATAACTATGGTGTACTAGCTAGCTGAGGACCTTGTCAGATAGGTCGCAGGGATGGGCAGTAAATATTCAGAGTGCAACGTAAAAAAAACCCAGTTATTGAGATTTAAAAAAAAATTAAATATTTAAATAAAACACTAGTGGGGCACCCAGCAACTCGAAACTCAGCCTATTTGTAGAGAAAAAAAAATGCAGACAAATCGAACACAGCAGATCCTAGACCTGTAGGTGCAAATGGGGCAGTGGTAAGGCAGAAACTAATTCCTAGGGAGGGAGGTATCAGTGTCGAAAACGAACATAGATAACTCCGACTAAGTGAAGATGGGGGGGGGGTCCCCAAGTATCATCATCCCATCTCACTTAGTTCGTGACGTCTCCAAACCCTTAAACCCCATAGAATTAACATGGGGTTTTTAATTTTAGAGACGAAGCCCCTTCTGACCTACTACCATAGAACAAATTGGACAAAAAGATATAGCTCGAAGAGGAGAACCTATGGTTCGAGTTTCAAAGCAGAGTCTCAAAACTCCTCAAAGACATGACGATTTTAAAAAATTTAAAAAGTTTTAAATACTTTAAAAACATGAAATGTGTGGTGGGAGGAAATAAAGGATATTATTGCAATGTGAAATTAGATGTGCAGAAAGCTCATAGGAATATCTTTCGAATCAAGCAAGTACGGATAACCAAGGTGAATAGGGGTAGGATTCGAGATGTAAAGAAAATAGCCCTGTACGAGAGAGCACCTGAGAGGTTCAATTTCTAGTATATCTCGTGATATGAAGTAATACTATTGAGCCTGCAAATATCAAGACCCTAGTTCAATTCCAAAAGGGGAAGGGGGCAAAATTTTTACCCAACTCTATAGGGAAAAAATGGGAACAGTATATTTTAGTGCTGGAGCTCCCCCAGGACTACCAAAAGAGGGCTTAGAGAATAAATTGGTGGGTCTCGCCGAGGGGAACCTGTGGTTCAAATCTCAAAGCAGAGACTCAAATACATTTCAAGATATTACAGATTTTTAAAAAAAAAGTTTTAAAAAGTTTGAAACGTTGAAATAAAATACAAGGAATGGCCCTATAAGCAAGAAATTTGGTGAGAATATACAATGTAGGCAGAGGGATGGAATGAGCTAGGTCCGAGGGGACTGAGAGGCTCAGGTTTTGAGCTAGTGGCAAAATGCTTTAAAGAGGGGGGGGATCTGGGAGAGTGGAGTCATTGTACTTCATAACCAAACAGGTAGTACTATCGATCCCCTAAATATCAAACACATATCATCAAAAAAAAATGACACCATAGGATTATCATGGGGATTGATATTTTAATGTGTAAGCCCACCCTTGCCCAAAGCAGGTCATCATTAGTTGAGAAACTATTAAGGGGGGGACAGGGGGCCAAAACAATCGACGCACCGTGAGCGTTCATTGGTCGAATCAAATAGAGCACGCTTCCCCTGTTTCCTGTTACACATTTCCGTCCCTTTTCACGAAATCACAATCACAAATTTCCAGCAACAGAGAGGAAAGATGTTACACATGAAGGCCTTGCAATTTTGAACTTCACTCTCGTGAGGATTACTAAAAATAAAGTTGGTACGCCATTCTAACTTCACACCATTCCTATGACAGGACTTGAGCCTCGACAAGCTTAATGTACACCAGCCCCCTACGCAATGAGCCTTCAATGGCATAAGGAGTCGAAAGCGCGACCTTAAGTTCATAGCCATAACCACTAGACTATCGTGGCATAACTGGCATCTTAGTTATATTCTTCTTAAAAATTTCGTACTTATGATATATGAAGGTCACATCTCTTACAAATACGAATTCTACTATGTATTAACAATAAAGCAGTATACTGAATAGATAAATCAGGAGCATTTTGGCATTTACTTCCAAAATGTTCACTGAATCATTTTCATCTATATAACTTACTACAACAGTGATTTCTAGAAATAAAATCAACAATGTCATGTATGCAGAAATTAATAAGGTAAATCAACCTTATATTGGAGAAAAGTGGTCAGAGACACAAAAATGTACCCTAAAAATTAATTTTGCTCTTGTTTTAATGACAGAGGTTTTTGAATAATTTAAAAAATGGAACTTGAAATAAAAGATAAGCATAACTCATACGAATCGTAAAATTACAAGTTAACAGTACACTATCGTTTGGGGATGAAAAAATTTGGAACAAGCTCGATTTCTAAATTTTGTTTTTCAGTTAAAGTATCCGACTACGTTCGGAGCCATGATTTTTCAAAAAAACTTGTAAATTAATTTTTTTTTTAAATTTAGTGTCTCCTGAGTTAGAATGCATGTCAAATTGTTTTAAGAATGTTATTACAATAAAAATTTAAATACACATTTTTGGCAAAAAAAAGAAGAAGAAAGAATGACACATGAAATTTAATTCTGAAAAATGCTTCTATAAAAATATTAGTTTGGTTATATATAGCTAAGAGTTCTGCACTGAATCTGAACTGGAATTTTTGAAAAATGTAACTTATAAATGATTTTTTATTCATAATGTAATATTTCAGAATAGAAAACTTTTAACAAAAAAAACCGGGTATTATTACCAGGTAACTCTAAAAATGATGTAAATTTTTCACAATTCTTGATCAGGCTCTGAAGAAAAGTGTTAGCAATATATATAGAGACAAAACATTATAATAGAAGCATGTTCCAAAATTGAAAATACTTTGAAAATGTTATTTATTCTTTATTTTTTGCCCCAAAATTGTATTTAAATTATTCTTATCTTAATAATATTCTTAGAGCAATTTAATATGCAGCTTTTAATTCAAGTGAAACTAAATATCTCAAAAACATTATTCATTTATGTACTTTTTCAAAATCACGACTCCGAACGTAATCGATACCTTAAGTATACATGCTAATATAAATATTCCCATTATAATAAAAATATATAAATATCTATAAAGGTGTGTGATAATGGTTTCTCATGTTTAGATAAAAATACTTCATATTAAACAAAATATACAGTTCTTTCACCTGCTTATAAAATGTCATGTTTTCGACTAATTAAAATTAATATTCATGAATTTTAATTTTTTATGATATCTTCAACTTGTTCTTAATGGTATTACGTAATCAATTATTAAAACATGATAGAACTATTATTTTAAAAAATTAAAAATAAAAAAACTACTAACGCCACAAAAGTCTTCGTAGACTTCAAAAAATTCTCACCATAGCTTTAAATATTGCATTTGTTTCTTTATTTTTTTACGTAGTACATAGGATATCTTTTATCGCGTTCACAACAACTTTTAAACATCTTAGTACAGATTTAATTAGTTTTTGTAATTTCGGCATCAATATTCCTCTAAACTTCTGTAATCATTGTTTATAGTTCGCATTTTTTATATGTCCTGTTTTCTTTTTTTTAAAATCAAATTATCACCAAATATGTTCTAATAATCTTAAATCAGGTGATTTAGGAAGTGTTTTCAGAATTTGGGGAAATTTATAGGGACACCATGGTGTACATTAAGAACAGTGTGCTTGATGACATTACCATGTTAAAAAAATAAAGCCGTCTCCAATACCCAAATTTTGGACGGATAATTTTAAATTGTTCTTTAAAACATTTAAATTAAGCTCATGATTCACAATATCATCAAAAAATACCAAACTACTTAATCCTGAAGCCGATTTACACCCAACGCAAGAACACCTCCACATGCTTGCTTCACTGCTCCAACTAGATTCTTCGGAATAAGTTTCAGAAAATTGAATACAGACAGAAAATTGGTTAGGATGACAGAAAGTTCAACATTTTTGGTTCGTACTGGTTTATAATCCATATATATAAAGGAGAAAAGTGACTCACTCACTCACTGACTCACTGACTAATCACGATATCTTCGAAACTATTCAACCTACAGACTTGAAATTTGGTAGACATGTTCCTTTCATGGAGTAGAGATCAGCTAAGAACGGATTTTTTTTTGCGAAATTCAAACCGCAAGGGGCGTTACGGGGGGGTGGGGGTGTTAAGGGGAGTTATAAATAATTGTTTTTATTTTTACACTACTCAACGTAGAATCTTGAAATTGGGTAAGCAGATTCCTTTCATAGAGTAGAAATAAGCTACAAAATGGGTTTTGGGAATAAGGTTTTGGGTAAAAGATAAATACTTTCGTTTTTAAAATACTTGACCTACCGGCTTGAAAATTGGTAGGCATAGTTTTTTCATGGAGTTAATATCCGCTACAAAATGGATTTTGGGAAAATTGACTCCCAAGGGGTGTTGAGGGGTGGGGGGGGACTGGGCGTTAAGGAGCGTAAAAGATAAATATTTTCGTTTTTAAAGTACTTGGCCTACTGGCTTGAAAATTGGTAGGCATAGTTTTTCATGGAGTTAATATCCACTACAAAATGGGTTTTGGGAAAATTGACCCCCAAAGGGTGTTGAGGAGGGTTAAGGGGAGATATATAAATAATTATTCCGATTTTTAAACTATTAGACGCGCAGTCTTGAAATTTGGTAAGCAGGTTCCTCTCATAGTGTAGAGATACGCCACAAAATGGGTTTCGTGAAAATAGACCCCCAAGTGGCGTTAAGGAGCTTAAGGGGCGTTATAGGTAATAACTTTTCCATTTTTAAACTCCTCGAAGCACAGTCTATAAATATGATAAACAGAATCCTTTTATGGAGTAAAGATACAATATATGTGTTTTGTGAAAATCAATCCCCCAGGTGGCGTTGCGAGGTCTCAAGGGGCGCTTAGACTCGCAGTCTTCAAATTTGGTAAGCAGATTCGTTTCATAGAGTAGAGATCCGCTACAAAATGGGTTTTGTGAAAACAAGGCCCCCAAGTGGCGTTGCGGGGGCTCAAGGGGGGTAATAGATAATTATTCCCATTTTTAAACTATTAGACATACAGTCTTGAAATTTAGTAAGTATATTCCTTTCGTTGAGTACAGATCCGCTATAAAATGGGTCTCACGAAAATTAACCCCCAAGTTTCATTTCGGGGGATTAAGGGGCGTAATAGATAAATATTTCCGTTTTTAAACTATTCGATCTACCTGCTTGAAAATTGGTAGGCATGTTCCTTTCATGGAATAGAGTTCCTCAAACAAAGAGTAAAACAAAAATCGACACCTAAGGAGGGTTGCAAGGGGTGAAGGGGAGTTATAGGAAAAAAATCCTGTTTTAAAATTGTTAGACCTGTGTACTTGAAATTTGTTAAGCATGTTCCTTTTGGTGAATAGGGATCCACCAAGGCTGCATTTGACGGGAATGAACTCCTGGGGGAGCAAGGGGTTACTGGAGCGTGTTGACAAAAACTTTCTTTTTTCGAACTACAAGAACTATAATAATGGAATTTGGTTTACATTTTTCTTTTGTTGAATTTAAATCCGCTAAGAACGGTTTTTGGGAAAACGACTCTCAACGGAATTACGAGGGGGGGGGCGGGTATTGATAGCAAAAATTTTGTTTTTACCCTATTAGATTTAGAATTGAAATTTGGCTCCCATGTTTATTTTATGGAGTAGAGATCCACCTAAAATTGGTTTTGCGGAAATCCACTTTGTTATAGGGTTACGAAAGTGTAAACATCATTCTATACTTAATTTTAGAGAATATTAGATAATACAAATTAGTAGTTCTGTCCTTTTTCTTTTATCAAGAGGGGATATAAGTATATGAGGGGTTACAGGTATAAGTATATTTTTCAATACAATAGAATTCTTAATGCTAGGACATAAATATCAATATTTTATATATATAAACAGATACATTTATAAAACATCATGAAATACCCAGCGAAGCGGGAGGGTAACGGCTAGTAGTTTATAAATGAAAAAAATGAAGAACTTAATCCAATGAATTAATGTGGAACAAGAATGCTTCCACCCCATGATTCAGCATTGAGGTAGAGGTGTTGTAGCGTGGGTGGTGTAAATCGGCCTCAGGATTAGATAATTTGGTGTTTTTTTTAATATTGTGAATAATGAGCTTTTTTTAATATTTTAAAGAGCAATTTTAAATTATCCGTCCAGAATTTGATATTAGAGACTTTATTTTTTAACATGGTAAGGACGTCGAGCGTACAGCTCTAAATGTACATCGCTGGTGTACCTATAACTCTCCCAAAATTCTGAAAAAACCTCCTAAATCACCTGATTTAAGATTATTAGAACATATTTGGTGATAATTTGATTTTTTTAAAAAAGGACATACAAAAAATGCGAAGTATAAACAATTATTACAGAAGATTGGAAGAGTATCGATGCAGAAATTACAAAAACTGATTAAATCTGTACTAAGATGTTTAAAAGTTGTGAAAGATAAAAGATATTCTATGGACTAAGTAAAAAAATAAAGAAATAAATGCAATATTTAAAGCTATGGTGAGATTTTTTTTGAAGTGTACAAAGACTTTTGTGGCGTTAATTTTTTTTATTTTTAATTTTTTAAAATAATAGTTTCATCATATTTTAAAAATTCATTACATTATTCCATGAAAAACAAGTTGAACATATAATAAAAAAAATTACAATTCCGATATATTAGTTTTAATTAGTAGAAAATATGAAATTTTATAGGAAATTGCAAGTGTAAGAAAACTTTTGTGGTCTACTAAATATCGTTCGGAAACAAAACAATAAAGGAAGTTATCTTTTGATTTTTTACGAAATATTTGAATCAAAAATAATTATAAAGTAATGAAAATATCATCAAAACTTTTGTTGAATTAATTTTAAAAAATTTCAAAATCATAAATTTTTTGATTAATGAAGGAAAGAAGCGTTGTAAGAATAAAAGGAAGGGATAGTGACAATTCTTCCCATTTTCGAATTGTAGAATTATTCATGTTTCTTTGAAACATGAAGAAAGGGCAAACGATATTTCAAAATACTTCTGAGAATGAAAAAAGACGACAGGAGAGAAAAAAAAAGAATATCTTGGCAAATAATGATAATGTAGAAAGGAATTTTGTTGTTAACATTTCAAAGAATTAAATGAATGCTATCCAAATGCTGGAAGCACGAAAGAAATATTATAAAGCGAGCACGAAGCAGTGCATGTCGTAAGTCATTTGCGATTTCTTTACAATAATTCCATTCGTTAATTTATTGAATACGAGAGGAGGAAAAATCATATTTCGAGCATAAATCTTTGCATAAACTTATTCCAGACAAAAGAAAAAAAAGGAATAACCTTCATTTCCCATATATCCGTGAAGTTAACGGTGTCTCGTATTACTTAAAAAAGATGAGACCTTTATATACTCGTATATAAGAGTAAGGGAAAAAAATAATTAAACCTTAACCCCTTACATAACTATTTTACTGCCCTTCTACTCAGTTTTAACTTTTCTTAGTATTTATCAATTACAGATTGTAAAAATCATTTTTTTTTGTGTAGATAAATTATAAAACATACACTGCTGGTCACCGTAAATGCAACACCCTGAAGGAAAAACGCAAATAACATGAAATTTACAACATGCATTAGCGGAGGTGAGATATGCAAATGATTAAAATTTCAGCGCAGACACACATCGCGCACGCCTGTGGTGCCACCTCAAAGCGCTATTTAAGGCTTGGAGATTTCGACGATTTCAAGCTCGGCAATTGTGTTTTTCTTGTGGTTCTTTCAAAAAACGACCAGTTATGTCTCGTAGAAAACAGCGATCAGCTTTTGAACAAGTATCCGAGTTCGACAGAGGAAGGATAGTGGCCTACCGAGATTGTGGATTATCTTTCAGGGAAATCGGTAGCCCTATTGGACGAAACCAAACAACTGTCATGTGGATATGTGACCGTTAGATGCAGGAGGGTACGACGGACCAACGTGGTCGATCGCACCCACCTCAGTGCACCACTTCACGTGAGGACAGGCAAATTGTGCGCATGGCAGTGACGGATCGCTCAGTCACATCACGAACCATAGCACAGCACATTGAGTCTGTAACGCATCATTCAGTGTCTGCGCGTACCATTCGACGCCGTTTACAGCAGAGTGGTCTGTCCGCAAGACGTCCGTTGCTTGGTCTACTCTTGATGCAGAACCACAGATGTTTCCGCCGCCAATGGTGCGATGAAAGAAGGATGTGGGCGGCAGAATGGAATGAAGTTGTCTTTACTGACGAGTCACACATCTGTCTGCAACACCACGCTGGTCGGATTCGAGTCTGGAGACACCGTGGAGAGAGGATGCCGAACAGCTGCGTTATGCACCGCCACACTTGTCCTGCACCGGGTATTATGGTATGGAGCGGTATTGGATATCACTCTCGCACTCCTCTAGTACGCATTGCCGGTACTTTAAACAGCCAGCGCTACATCTCCGAGGTGTTGGAGACAGTTGTCCTTCCTTACCTTCAGAGCTTGGCCACAGCCATATTTCAACAGGATAATGCGCGACTACACGTGACACGCATTGTCCAAAGGTTCTTCGTCAATCCTCAGATTGAATTGCCTCCCTGGCCGGCTCGCTCTCCAGATCTTTCGCCGATAGAAAACATATGGTCCATGGTTGCTTCATGATTGACCCAGATTACACCCCCAGCTGCCACACCAGATCAACTTTGGCAACGTATGGAAGCTGCTTGGTCTGGTGTACCCCAAGAACACATCCAAAGTCTCTTTGAATCAATGCCGAGGCGTGTGGTAGCGGTGATCTCCAACAATGGCGGCTACTCTGGCTACTGATTCTGGCAGGAACCACACTTAACAGAAGTCTATAAATTTAATCATTTGATACTTGGTGACATGTTATCTATAAAATAAATTTTGTTGCGCTATCTCTTGTTATTTAACTACAATTTTTATATTAAGTTATATTTTTAAAGTTATTTTTGTTATATACTAAAACAAAAAATATATAATTTTATCTGCTTGTCACTTATCTTGCGGTCAAATTATATATCGATATACTTTTTTTTCCTTTAAAAAATACTTGTCCTCCTCCCCCCCCCTTGAGAACTTAAATAGGCAGAGAGGAGAGAATGTGTATATATGCGTGCGCACGCGTGTGTGTGAGAGAGACAGAGACATAGACACAATCATATGTGAACCAAAGAAGTACAGAATAACGTCGTTTATCTATTATCCGTAACGTCAAATATCCGGACCAAAGAGCGGATACGTTTTCGAACAGTGCAATGCTCAACAGATGTTTCACTTGAGGCCAAAAGTGACGGGAAAACCCAGGGTGTGGGATATTTGGGTAATTTCAGTTGTGTGATTTGGTAAGCAACTGAGCGGATTATTAAGTCAGTTTGCTTCCAAGTGACGGGGTGTATACTTGCTCTTTTGTTGAGTTTTGTTGATGTAGAAACCTGGACGGCATGCGATGCAGAAGACTGGATTTCAAATGCTAAATGATGACGAGATTCTGTGCTAGAAGAATCCAACCCTGTTGACGATGAAACGGATGAAGACGAGGAAAACAACAACGAAAGTAGCCAATTCTGACGCGTTTGCTGCGTTAGAGACAGCAATGGAGTGGTACGAACAACCATCATACTGCTGCCCTACTCAACTACTGCTACTAAAGAGAATCAGAGACCTTACAGCGAAGAAATGAATGTGTACAATGGTACAGCGAAAAATAAGCGATTATTTTCCACAATCAAGGTAAAAATGCGACATTTTGCACCAATTTCTTCAAGCTCGTTTCCCGCATGGGAGGATTTTCAATATTCGTATAGTGTCCGGTTACATATACTGCAGGGATAGAATTCGGTTATCCGAATGGTGTCCGGTCCCAATTGATTCGGATAAACGACGTTCTACTGTAAATGTTTAACAATAAATTTTTAAAAACCGATAGCATATGTAATGTGGTGCTGTTGTTTAAAAATATATCTGTCATCGAATATTTTCATATCACGAAAGAAAAGAATATAAGCGAATGAATGTGAGTGTTTATTTACGTCGTACTGTAAGGCAATACGAGGGCAATTGGCAATGAACCTTGTAATTTTCGACCATGATCAAGTGACGAGAACGACACCTAAGTTGAAACATCTCTCGCCAAACTACTACACCTCCCCAATGAAAAGACTTTTAGTCTCGATGCATTTAACGTGCTTCAGTCCCTCTACACGGCAGGTCTTCAGTGACACTTTAGACTCGGACTCACAACCCACCGCGAGTTCGTTACCATAACCACTAATGTACCGTTGCCACAAAATATAAATAAAATATTTACTATTAAAGTAAGAACTAGTAAGTGGAAATGATGTGGCATATTTTTCGAAATACAGCGCCAAATATATCGAATATTCTAAAAAATATGATCGTCGGTAAAGTTGACTGTCTCAGTTTTAATTAACAAAATTATGCTTGTGAGTCCCAATAATCTCACATTAAACGAGCGCGTTCTTATGTTAATCTATTGATGGGATTAACTGTCTCATTAAGGAAAGGTCTGCTATTGTTTAAGTTGACAAAATAAATATCAATCTCTTATAATAAACTTTTCACATTATTACACAGCAGTGCTTCTCAAAGTAATAATATTTGCGACCCAATATTCAATCATCATTTTCATCTCACCCCCCCCCCCATACAATAACAATGTAGTGACTGTACTTTGACATAAAGCTACAAAACGACTTTAACCTTTTAAGTGCACCGGCATATATAAAGGTCTCTCTCAACCAAAGCGTTAATTGCTCTGCACGTATATATCAGTCTTTTCAAAGTACGACCTTTTTTCTGTAGAATACTATCCATAAAATTATTCCGAAGGCTTTGGAATGCAATAAAAGGGTCTTGACAATGCTTGAGAAGGATTTACTTATTTCAGATAATTTGCTTATTTATTCCTTTTCTCTCCCCACCTCCAGTACATAACATACGTGTGCCTACGTGGAAAATGGCTGGCGTTGGGGAGCGAATCGTGTAACTTTTTGTCGGATTAATTATAAACCGTACTAAAATTATCAAGATAAGAGTTAATTTTTGCATATAATTTTACATATAACAATCCCATGGGGTCACTGGTAATTATTAAACTTGTTCTTAACTTAGTATTGTTATAGTGTAAAAGAACATTGTATACTACTAATACACTTATAAGTACATTATATCAGTACAAATGTGTATTTTGTAATTATTATGTCGGAATGTATTTTTTGTTGTTGCTTATTTCAGTAAATTAATAATTTTTTTAATCATCTTTTTTTTTCGGCTTTTCAATATACTCGTGCCCCCCCCCCTCGTTCAGTTGTCACGGTCCTTTAGAGGGAGCACGCCCCACAGTTTGTGAAACGCTGTTATACAGGGTAATTTTTTCGTTAGAATATCTAAACAGATGATTATAAAAATTATGTTACTGTTCCAGAATTTATATGCTCAAAGTATCAACGCAGTATAACGTTTTGGAGCTCCCTGCTATGTAAATCTTTGTTTTTTTCTGAAATCAGAATGTGAGATTATTTGCCTTGTAGATAATCAGAAAGCTATTTGTTTTTTGTCAATAAATAATTATTCAGAAAGTGAACTTACAAATATTAATATTAGTCAATGATAAAACAGTTGAAGCCCAGTGTCTAAGTGGTAGCGTATCACGCTTCCTCGCCAAAGGTCACGAGTTCAAATCCCAGGCTAGGCAAGGTGAACTCAGCCTTTCATCCCTTCAGTGGATCGATAAATGAGTACCAACCTTGCAAGGGAACTGAACACTGGGGGTTTCGCGTCAGACTGACCACTTGACCGAAAGATCTACACATGCACCCCATCGCTTAAGGTCACGTTAACTGAGATAGGCACAACAGGTCTTGGCCCTCATGGGGTGTTGGGTCACTAGGTTCAGTTCAGTAAAATAGTCAATGAATCCCTCGATAGATTGAAAACAAAACTGTGTTACCGTATGGCATCTGAGTGGTCATAAACACAAACTCGTCGTCAGATTTGTCCCAGTTAAGGTATCCGACTACACTAAAATTGAAAATTTTGCCAAAAATTGAGAATTTTGCCAAAAATTGACAAATTTTTTTATGATTTTATTTTATAGGCCATTTTATTAGCTTTATTAAAATACCAAATTTATTATTTCCGTTTTCTAGAACAAAAACTACAAGTTTTTCAGAAAAAGAAGATGCCATTACTTTAAGCAAGACGTCATACTTTAAATGTGTGATTCGAGATGTTTCACTCGAAATGTGTGTGTGTTTTGAAAATGTTCAAACGGGGCTCAAAAGGTTTGGAAAATTATTTTAACGGAAGTTTTTTGTGTATGTTCTGTAAGTTTTAACCTTCAAATTTATTAATCACTGTTTTATTACAAAATTTACAGTATCTTATGTTAATACAGTTACTGTTTTTTAAGCAATTTCGTATACAAAGATAAAGTTTGCTCTAATTTTCGTAAAAATTAAAATATCTCTTACCCTGAAGGTCATTTCAAAAAATGAACAACCTAGTAACGCATTAAAATTGAAAATTTGAAAATTTGTTCATAAACTTTTGGAATAGACAGGGACGCAATTATGTTATTTTTTGTCAATTTTTACCCACTGCTACTTATTCATAATTCAAAATTAGGAGGCTGGTCATCACACCTTTACGATAACCTATACAGACCTTAATTAATTTATGACCGCGCTAATAATTTAATTCTCTTAACTTCTACTTGAAATAAGATCACAGATCTGAGCTCTTGCGGTCTTCTTATCCTTACGTTTACTTTAACACGGCCCCAACAGTTAAACTAAGTACTTTCTTCAGATTCCAACTTCTAGCTTCGTACACTGTTTATGTATACGTTTCACTGCCGATTTTTCTCACTTCTCATATATTCACTTCACATCCAAGCTATCCTCACTTCCCTAACTCCCAAATACAGAATATTTATATTAAGCTTAATTTGCATAGACACGCTTCTTGTCCCCGGAGAAAGTTGGTTGAAAAATGATGGCTCAAAAGGAATCCCCAAGGGGTTAATAGAAGGAACCGTATAGATCCGTCACACACTTTTAAATAGATACCAAAAAAGGGAAACCAAAACTCTCGATTCGCTACGAAGCTTCTCAGACGCTTGAGGAACATTTCTACAAACTTCAACACTCAACGACGCTCCAACACACTCCAATGAATTCTTTCTCTGATTGAATTCCATATTGCCTTGGGCTGTCTTACACTTACTGTGATCTATCAATGCTTACACCGACGAGCATCCCAATGTCGTCCCAACGTAGGCTTTCACAGGAGGGATCCGGCCATAACAGCGGCCTCAACAGCGCTGCACCGTAGCAAGGTTATTGGAGGGCAGGCTGAAGTTTAACTCAGCTAAAAATGAATTTACTATTGTAGATCTTCTTGGATGATGGAGATGCCGTACGAAAGGAGGAGAGAATCCGCATGACGTTTGCAAGAGCGTAAGAAAAGGTACGTGGTTCTCTAAAAGTCATTTGAGGATGTGTGATATTTTAAATTTAACGTGTCATTTTTTTTGGAAAGTCGATAAATGGGTTTGTTGCGCATGATGTGCAAGTGTGAATAAGAATACAGTTGTTGATTGGTTCATGTTTTGTCGAGAGGTCTGCATGACTGCTCTTTTGAATAAAAGTGAACCCCTCGGTGGTGAAGGAAAAATTGTTGAAATTGACGAGAACATGTTCGGTAAAATGAAATATGGAAATGGCAAGCCTGAGAACGGTCACTGGGTGTTTAGAGGAGTTGGAAGGAGTTCGAATAAAGATTTTCGGACTGTTGGAAGACCTACAATTGCCTGTCACATGAAGGTTATCATCATTAGCGGGTCAACCACAGTCTGAGTTTTAAGGATCCTGAAACTGGTGCTCACACCAATTCCATCGAAGGGACGTGGTCGGTAATTAAGATATCTTTAAGGTACCATCCTACCCATCCAGAGGAGGAATTTGACCACTACGCAGCTAAATACATGTGGCGACGCCGCACAGTGGGCAGTTTTCACGATTTGGCGCACGGAAATTATTTTATAGCTTTTAAGTCTTCATAATTATATCTTATGATCAAAAATTATTGTAATTACCCCGGGAGCACGCGCGCACTTGATACTAACGTTAATGGTCACGCGGGGTGACTGAGTCACCCCAATCCTTTTTTCATAATTATTTTTACTGTACACGATAAAAATCGGGAATAACTAAATAAGAAAAAGTATACTTATCTATGTTTAAGCACTTTTCAATATTTCTTTGATAATTTGAGAAAAAATATCAACCAAACAGAACCAAGAAATTTCAATTGTGCGTGACTATAATAAAAGACACAAATCACAGACATTTTTCGCTAACATTATAGGAATGTTATTTGCAGGCAAAACTGTCATATGTTGTTCGTTATTGTTGGACTCTTTCTTGCTTACGTCTTTTTGACAGAAAGAAGAGTGTCCTGTGCTACACTTATGGCTTCATAATTTTCTTAAGGTGGCATTTGAACATTTTCCTTTCAACTCAAACGTTTCCTGTTCATCGATTTTCTTATATTTACTTTCGCTATTATGATTAATGCTTTATTTCAGCAAATTCTTCCCTTGCTTGATAATTTTCAACTTCCTTCAATACAATTTCCTTTTTTTCATTTTGCTCATTTACATTTATAAACCATAATAAGTCGTACAGCACACATTAATCGAAACTACTAAGTTATTCACAGGGGTATATGTATTTATAACATATTTCTTGCTTTTTTTGTCACACCCAAAAAAGAAGGAAATATGTTACAAATACATATTGGTTCCAAGGATGACAAGGTCATCGGTAACAAATAAATAGTTTTCCCAGAATTAACGACTTCGTGAGCCTGGGGTGACTCTGTACCCAGGTAAATGTTAACAGATTAAACAAACACAATCAAACAAAAGTATGCCTCTACAAGCATTAACATTGTACATGTGGAATAAAGGATAAAATGTATGATGGGGATTTATAGAAAAAAAGTGAAGGGGGGCAACATACAGTGTCCGTGATTGTGTGGGTGGGGAGGGTTTGGTAGTATTTGAGCAGTAGAACTATTTATTGCATGATCCCGAGTTACTAGCATTTATTCGCTGGACTCGTGTTGATGCGCCCTCTTACGGAGAGAAATGTGAAGGCGAGAAAAACGTCGCAAAAATACCAACAGCTAACACTGAAAAACTTAGGGAGCTGCCGGAAGTAGCAGCTAAAATTTATATTAAATTAAAGGTCCATATCTACTCTATATAGCTTAAGTATTACAATGATCTATCCATGTCAATTCCAAAAGTTCTAATTCATTAAACACAAAAAAACGACATGTGTTTGTGGAAATTGCGTGTTATGTTAAATGCTACGTTTTTACAATTTTGAAACAAATTTGAGAATCAAATAAAAAAATTATTTACCCATAACGCGTATTTACAAAAAAAAATGCCAAAAACTACACTTGTTCAAACGAAACGATAGAACTTCTGATAGGAAAATGAGGCTCATAGGTGCTCCTCGTAGCCACAACAAACCCTATCTAAACCGTCTACTGTTGGAGATTTCCAATAGCGTACTGACGAAAACTGATTGCAACATGGCAAGGAAGCCCAGGAGGACCATAAATTGTGGGTTCTTGTTTGTTTGTTTTTCGCGCAATTTCATTTTTGGGGTTTCCGTGCGTCAGATCGGGAAACTGCCCACTATGCGCCGGAGAGAGCATCTGTTGGAAGATAATGTATTTCTGAAATTTCTCTGTGCGACCACCACATTGTACCCCCCCCCCCGGAGGAGAACGACGTCCCTTCGTAAGCACGTAAGTTTCCCCGATTTCTTCCATTTTAGAATTCTTAAATTTCCTACGATGAACACCTCAATTTCAATTGTTTTTATTCATATGATTATCAAAATTTACCATAACGTCATGTTTTCCCCAGTTTCGTCGGTCTCAAGTTTGAAAATCACGCCTGGACGCCATTTTGGTGATGATAAAAAAAAAAATCTTCACCTTGGGGTGGACTATAATAGGATTTTACAAAATGGTGTTTTACCGTAATTAATTAGATTATAAACGAATGTTTAACGTTTTTTGTGTCCACCTTTATTTCATCTAGGTATGCTGCCATCTATATTCCGGTTGGGAAATGATAAATAGTTATTTCCCCTTTTTAAGAACTAAAAGTTCAGAAAATGTTTCGAAATTAAGTACTACATTCTTTCCAAATATTGAATATAATTTTTGCATTTAAAAAAAATTTAGTAATTTTTTTTATATTTTTCCTTGAATACATATAAGAATCTATTTATTTTTCCGGAAAACTAAAATTTTATCAGAGTTAAATAAAGGAGAAAAACTTTACATTAAATATTTGCTACATTTATATTTAAGGTATTAAAACGAAAGGATTTCCTACAAATGAACTTTAATTAAAAGATTCCAGTATATTTTAATGAAAAAACTGCATAGTTTTGTAATTTTTTCTTTTTCAAATCTTTTCAACGTTTCAATTTAAAAAGGATGCGAAATGTAACTTAATTTCTTTTGAAATTACTAAGATTTAAATGAGTTTAATTTTTCCTAAGCAACATTTTTCTAAAAAAAAAAAATTTCCCCATTCTTTTTTTATAAAATGACAATTTTTTCCCGTTTGGTATATGTCATTTTCACTTCAAATTGTTTTCATAGATGGCAGCACCATTAAATAATAAACTAATTGTTCTTGTTTCTGGAGAAACCCAGAATAGGTAACACAAGATAACTAAAATTAATAAAAAGTTTGTATTAACTTACAATTCTGTGAAATCACCTTAGTATTCAGAAATCAAAACAGAAAAGCACACAAAACCGAAAGCCTAAGCGTTGTTTTATTTTTTTGAAAATATGAAAAGGGCGCTATTGCAAATGTTAACAATTCTGTTTTTTGGTGTACACTTTTTTGAGTTAAAATATCCGATATACTATTGCAATATATTTTACTAAAGAAGAAATGCTTCATTAGGATTTTTTCAGCATTCAAGTAATTCGCCAACGTCAGGTTTCCATGTGAGATTTCTCGCCAATACCCTCCATGTCCTACTCCATATCACCGTTAAAAGAGTTTCATATTCACACCGACTAAAGCCTCTTCAAACAGGGACGTCTTAAGACTCTTTAAAGCCCTGGGCCCAGAGAAATCTTTTGAGGCCCCGGGCCCCTATTTAAAAGTAGGCCCTACCTGAGATCCTTAAAAGTTGACTGTATATAGCCAGCATTGACAAATGCTCGTTCAAACGGTCATTTGAAGAAAATAAATGTGCACAACTCAAAAATTGAAAAACCTAGGCTATCTCTATCTCGACCGATGTTCGCATATCAACTACATGAGTTAAATGATTGTTTATGGTATTAGGCTTAGGCCTAGATATGGACAACAATCATAGCATGATAATACAATCTTACCACTTTTACTAGTCGACAGACAGTTTGAAATTCCATCTTTTTCGAAGAATTTATACGAGAATAATATCTGACCATTAAAAGTATCCGGATCATGATCATATTAAGACATAGCCGAAAGGGGAACGAGATCCTCCCTGAGAGCGAGGCCCAGGTCCCGGGCCCAGTTGACTCGTGTCTAGGGATTGCAATATCGGACCAAACGTTCACCGGTATTCGGTATTTTATAGAACTTAATACCGGGAAACCGGTTTTAATACCGGTATTAGAAATTTTAGGGGGGAAAAACAGGTGTTTCTATGTTTTACTTTACAGTTTTATTTGCGAGTGTAAACATCACAAGAAATAATTTGTAGCTTATAAATTATACCTGTAAATAAGGTTAACAGTTAAATTTGTAACTTCATCGCAATTAGATTCTTTCGTCTGTAACAAATTTGTCTCATGTTTCGTTTTTAAATGTGTGTATGGGGTCCTCTTGTATTTCCTGCATTCACTTTAATAACCCTAGAACATTTTTTTTACATTGGGCCATCATATTCTTTTCATCATACAAATAAGGAAACCAAACCGAAGTATTATCAACTGATTTTTCATGCTCTGTAAAGTAATTCTTATTCATTATGATCGGTTATATTATATTATTTATGAGAATATATACATAATGAATCTGAAAAAAATTTTGAACCCTAAAGTATGATATGCAAATACAATGTGAATAACAAACTCACCGATTTAGAAAATATCGAAATATTACGCATTTTCGTCACAGGTATAAACTTGGTTTCTCAGATAGGAATATCAGACTACGAATCCTGTGCAAGTGCAGTTTGTTAACTTTTATTAGAAAACAATGAACTAAGGAACACATAATTTTTTTGTCACCTCCTCATTGTCTAAATGTAAATTCTATTTTAATTTTTACAGGAATTTTTAAACTATGCCAATTTTAATTTTTGGTATAATTGTAGTTGTATATGGTTCAAATATTGAAATATAAATTGAACAAAATGGAAATAACTCAATTTTCATTGAAAAGGATGTTTACATCTTGTATCTTGCTTAGAAATAATATATACACATATTTCACTATAGTATAATTTACTAATACATTGTGAAGTCTTTTAAGATATGACTAAAGTATTCCTCTTGTACCATCTTTACAATCTTTGTTTCTGCTTGTTTTAGTTCCGCGTAGGATAATTCACCCGTGACTCGAGAAGCAGAATCTCTACAGTTAAAAATGAATTTTTTCATCCAAGCCGTCATTCGTAGCATTCGATCATAGCTTGAAAAATAGTAGTAGTACCAACCTGAATCTTCGTTATTGCTTTCACCACTATTTTCACATTGATTTAAAGAACACACAACTGAGAGATTCTTGGAAGTTGGATTTGTTTTCCGTTTTTCTTTCAAAACAGATGGCTCGTCAAAAATAGGTTTGGTAACTGGCCAGTTTTCCTCAGTTTGTAGAAGCCATTTGGGACCCTCCCACCATCTACTGCATAAGAGTTGGTGAGCAGAATATCCTCTTGAAGGTAAGTCAGCAGAATTAAGTGCTCCTGGAAGATGCTTCCACGAAGTTGGATCAGTCAGCTCTCTTATCTCTTGAACTCTATTGTTCACAAAAACAGACCAGAGTTCTTCTCGCTGAATCCAACTTAATTCCGTAGTGGAATCGGTCCAGTAGTGTTGCTTCACATTGTCTCACTAGAGTGCACTGACCACAGATCTGCATAGTCGAGTTCCCACCGTTGCAGCCAGCAACTCAAGACAAGGAATAGTGACGGTTTTAACTGGAGCAATTCTCGATTATGCAGCCAAAATATTTACATGAGCAACACCAGATTACTCTATACGAACGAAAACAGCTAATGCGTATGCAAATTGGCTGGCATCACAAAATGTATGAATGCTTAGATTATGTTGACCATTTATAGCAGGAGAAAAACAGCGGATAACAGACAAATTTCTTAAAGAAATTAACCCTTCAAACCATTTTAGAAATTCAAGTTTCAAATTATCTTCAACTTCTCTATCCCACGGGATGTTATCTTTCCACATCTTCTGTAACATTAGTTTTGGAATTAAAAGGACAGGACATAAAAATCCAATAGGATCAAAAACCCTATGTATAACGGAAAGAATCACTCTCTTTGATACAATTTCAAGTTTGTATGTTTCTATCCAATCCAAATTAATTTTCAGTGCATCTTCTCTTTACGATTCCAAATCAATCCTAGAAATGAAGTGACCTGTTCTGGGTCATCATCTCCTGTATACTTCCATCCTCTCAAGTTAAATTTTCCTTCAGCCAAGATGTGATGACTCTCCTCAATGAAAGGTAATATTTCAGCTTCATTGTCTAAACTTGTAATTAAATCATCTACGTAAAAACTTCGAAGAAGTATATCGACTGTTCTCTGACTATATTTCAAATTCTTAGAAATATTTTTTCAGATGATGTTCAAGCACAGCTTCTAAGAGAAAAGGGCTGCTTCTCACACCAAAAACCACACGTGTATGCCGCATTGTTTTTGGAACTACATTATCTTTTCCATTTCACCAGAAAAATTTGGGAAAATTTCTATCTTCTGGTTGCACACTTATTTGTAAAAAAGCTTTCTCTATATCGGCAACTATGCCATATGTATGTTCTCTAAATCTGAGAAGAAGATTAGGGATTAGTTCCAATAAATTTGGTCCAGATTCTAAACACTGGTTGAGCGATGGAGATCCAACTTGTCTTGCAGAGGCATCAAAAACTGGGCGTACCTTAGTTGTTCCACGTTGTTTTACAACAGATCTGTGTGGCAAATAGTGTCCATGCAGGGGAGATGAAGAGTCAACTGAATCATTTTCAGTTATACCTAATAATTCCCATTCCTTGAACTCATCATCATAAGCTGTAAACAAGGTTTCTTGGTGCAATTTTTTAGTCAATGATTCTAATCGTTTCATAGTTTCATCGTTTCAAACTAGCCGATGTAAAAATATTTTGTCTTCCTTTAATTTGCTTTCTCTTTTATATAATATTGCATCCGTCAAATCGAAACCGGTCATAGCTAAATTAATCCGCTCTTCTGATTGAACCTCAGTTTTCAAAAATTTTAATAAAGCATCTAGTCTCTTTTTGGAATCATCACCAGAATCAAAATTCAAACCTCGCTGAAAAGCTCTAAGCAAATCCTCTGGCGTGCAAGACTCTACTAATGGATAAAGTAGACATGCACATTTGTCAGTTGTAACACCAAGCGTTTTAAGTGCACGAATTTGTTGTTCTAAATTACCATACAAAACACACAAATTATTCCAGGAAAATTTTCAATTGGCATTTCTCAGAACTAATTTTAACAATTCTCTAATATATACTTCTACTTGTAAATCATGGAGACCAAAACGAATTTTCAAACAGTCAATTGCTTTTAAATAGTTATCACCAGTTGGCGGGAAACTATCAATTACTTCTCTAGCACGAGACCCTTCAACGGTAGATTGTAATAAATATTGACATTTATCTGAATCTTCAGTACTAGAATCAACATGTATTTTTTCAAATTGGCTCCAAAAATAAAGCCATTCCTTAATATCGCCATCGAATTTTCGTAATTCTAATTTAGGTAATTTAAACTTATTTTTATCAATGACAACATTTCGAACAGAATTCATTGCAACAGAGACATCATTAGTTGAATCTAAAATACTACTCACATTTTGTTGACCGTTGATTATTCTCCTTGCTTTCGTTTGAATTCGTATAGCTTTTAAACTCTGCATCATAATCTTTCTCGGAAAGAAGTTCTAAGATATTCGAATGGGTGTTTTCTAAACGATCAACTTTCCCTTTGAAAACATTCAGCTCCGCTTCCAGTTCGAAAATATCAACGCCTTCTAGGGTTATCAGTTCTTCAACTCTATTATACGCTTTTGTAAAAGCGGATCTTTCATTTTTTCTTGATTTCTTAAGAGCTTCAATGTTAGCCATATTTACAACCAACTACAGGCCCACCCGGGGGCGCCAAAAAATATTACGTTGTTCTTTTTGCAAATAAATAACTCTATTACGCTAGCAGCTTATCTGGTTCTGCAGTTGAATAAGGCAAAATAACTTTTTAAAAATCATAATATTAAAAATAATTCTGGATTCTAATAACGATAAAATATCCAGCCATTCTAAAAATCGAACGTTTTTATTCCACAAAAAAATACAATACTAACTGTTGCCAAAATACACAAACAAAACTTTTACTTAATATTTGCATTCGGTTACAGGGAATACGCACAAGTATAGATGCCACGAATTAATCCAAAAAATAAACTCTGAAGACATGACAGATATTTGAAATAGATCTGTAATAAAATAACACATTTACATCTTTGATTGTCTGACTTTACTTAGTAATTATCCTTTACAAATGTTTGAATTTTTTTTTAAGAAATGAATGCCTTTAAAATTTTAAAAAGGAAAAAAAATACTCTTTCACAATTTTAGAAATAATGATTAAATTTTATTTGTTTATCCGTTATTACAAATTATTTCTTCTGAGTTATTGAATTATATATAAATTGTGTAACTTTATGACTTCATTAAATGTTTATTTCCAAACAGATTATACTCAAATAATCTATATATATAAAGGAGAAAAGCGACTCACTCACTGACTGACTGACTAATCACGATATCTCTGGAACAATTCAACTTACAGACTTCAAATTTGGCATACATGTTCCTTTCATAGAGTAGAGATCCGCTACAATATGATTTTGGCGAAAATCGATCCCTAAGGGGCGTTGCGGGGGCTTAGGGGGCGTTATAGATAATTATTTCCATTTTTAAACTATTAGAGGCACTGTCTTAATATTTGATAAATAGATTCCTTTCATAGAGTAGAGATCGGCTACAAGATGGATTTTGAGAAAATAGCCCCCTAAGTAGCGTTGCGGAGGATTAAGGGGCGTAATAGATAAATATTTTCCTTTTTAAACTACTTGACCTACCTGCTTGAAAATTGGTAGGCATAATTCTTTCATGGAGTAAATATCCGCATAAAAATGGGTTTCGGGGAAAATTGACCCCCAAGGGGTGTTGCGGGGAGGGGGGTAAGGGGAGATATAAATAAATATTCCAATTTTTAAACTATTAGACGCACAATCTTGAAATTTGGTTTGCAGATTCATCTCATAGGATAGAGAACGTTACAAAATGCGTTTCTTGAAAATAGACCCCCAAGTGGCGTTGCGGGGCTTAAGGGGCGTTGAAGATAATTATTTCCATTTTTAAACTACTGGACGTACAGTCTAGAAATATGATAATCAGAATCCTTTAATGGATTAAAGATCCCCTATGTAATGTGTTTTGTGAAAATCGACCCCTAAGTGGCGTTATAGTTAACATTTTTCCATTTTAAATTTATTAGACGCACAGTCTTCAAATTTGGTAAGCAGATTCCTTTCATAGAGTACAGTTCCCCTATAAAATGAGTTTTGGGAAAACAGACCCCTAGTTGCGTTGAGGGTGCTTCAAGGGGCGTTATAGATAAATATTTTAGTTTTTAAACTATTAGATCTACCTGCTTGAAAATTGGTAGGCATGCTTCTTTCATGGAGTAAATATCCGCTACAAAATGGGTTTTGGGAAAATTGACACACAAGGGGTGTAGCGGGGGAAGGGTTAAGGGGAAAAGTAAATTCCGATTTTTAAACTATTAGACGTACAGTCTTGAAATTTGGTAAGCAGATTCCTCTCAATAGGATAAAGATACGCTACAAAATAGGTTTCGTGAAAATTCGCCCACAAGTGATGTTGTGGGGCTTAAGGGGCGTTATAGATAATTACTTCCATTTTTAAAGTACTGGAAGTACAGTCTTCAAATTTGGCAAGCAGATTCCTTTCATTGAGTACAGAACCACTACAAAATGGGTTTTGCGAAAATTAACCCCGAAGTTTCTTTTCGTGTGATTAAAGTGCGTAATAGATAAATATTTCCGTTTTTAAACTATTCTATCTACCTGCTTGAAAATTGGTTGGCATGTTCCTTTCATGGAATAGAGTTCCTCTAACAAAGAGTAAAACAAAAATCGACCCCCAAGGAGGGTTGAGAGGGGTCAAGGTGAGTTATAGGGAAAAAAATCATGTTTCGGAATTGTTAGACCTACGTACTTGAAATTTGTTAAGCATGTTTCTTTTGTTGAATAGAGATGAACCAAAAAAAATGTATTTTACGGAAATCAACTCCTGGGGGAGCAGAGGAATACTGGGACGTACTGACAAAAAGAATTCCTTTTTTCGAACTACAAGGACTATAATAATGAAGTTTGGTTTGCATTTTTCTTTTGTTGAATTGAAATCCGCTAAGAATGGTTATTTTGGAAAACCACTCTCAACGGGGTTACGGGGGTATTGATAGTAAAAATTTCATTTTTTTTTCTGTTAGATTTAGACTTGAAATTTGCCTTGCGTGTTTATTTTACGGAGTAGAGTTCCACCAAAAATTGGTTTTGCGAAACTCCACTTCGTCAAAGGGTTACAAAAGTGCAAACATCATTCTATACTTCAATTTCAGAGATTTTTAGAAAATACAAATTAGATAAGTTCGACCTTTTTTCTTTTTTTTTATCAAGAGGCGACAGTTACAGGTATAAGTATATTTTTCTATACAATCGAATTCTTAATGCTAGGACTTAGATATCAATAACTTATATGTATATATATATATATATATATATATATATATATACATAAACTGTATATATTTGTAAAACATCTTGAAATACCCAGCGAAGCGGGCGGGTAACTGCTAGTTATTGATATTTATAATAAAACCATGAAGTGGTTTTAACACATTAAAAGTAAAGGCAATTATCTTCATTCTAAAACGCAGTAGTGATACTAAACTATTAAAAATATATATGCAGGTTTTTCTATATGATTTTTAATTTTTCAAAATATTTATTGACTATTTATAGAAATTATTACACAATATTAAGGAGATTCATCTTCAGAAAAGGTGAAATAATTTTAAGAAATTCAAATTAATTATCCTTTGCTTTAAATGTATTTTTTTATTTATTGAATGACATACAAATTGTAAAAATATTATACTATGATTTTTCAATACACCAGACGGTTCTAAAATACAATTTAAACCTGCAGAACAATTTAAAAAAGTTTACTTCATGGAGTAACAGTACTCCTTTCTTCATTGGACACTGTCATTCAAGACAGAATTTTTATATCCCTCTTCGCTGTAATGTAAAATATTAGCAAAACTAAATGTTTGTAAGTATAAAGGAACTCTATAAACAACACTTAAATCTAATACTGTAAACTAAAACTATGTATATTTTCAATAACTATGTGAAAAGCAAAAGACTAGAAAATATATTAAAAATATTTAGAGTACTAAAAAAAATTAAAGAATATAAAACTATATAGAATGTCAGCAAAATTGATCCTCAGCACTCAGCCACAAAAATAAATACGATTAGCTGTTATAGTTTACTTGATAATCACGTGATGATCGGTGAACGATCGCAGCGCTCTCTGGGGATGAATCAACTCCATTGGAAAAGCATTTATCATGTTTAATTTTCTTTCTCATGAGATTACATTTTGTATAATAAGCATTTAGAATTTATTGAAGAAAAAGTTATTATTAAATAACAAAAAATACTGAACACTTATTACTGGATGAATATAAATTTTGAAATTAATTATTATTCTTTTAAACCATTTTAAATTTACAATTTTTCCACTTATTTAAATCTTTATCATACTTCCAAATGAAAACGAATTGTGTAGTTTCTTTCATCCATAGCTTAACTTTAACTGTGATTTAGAGTAACAAAAATTATGACTTCCGGATTAGGTTTCATAGCAATTAACAACAAAAGTGTCATGTAGAAAACAAAAAATGCTTTATATCTTTCACATCTGAAATAATTTTCGAACACGCTTAAAATGTCATTCCTTAAGGCTAAGAAATACGCTTTGGTCCTCTTTTGAAGTATTTATTCATGTTCCCTACAGAAAACATTTCTGAAGATGGCAGCGAAGCGTCCTGCTTGGGCAACTGCTATAAACAAAGTCAAATACCGCTACAGATAACCATTAGCTCTTCCTATATTTCTAGCGCAGAACATTCTGTTTGTGCCAAGGAAAACAGCCTGCGATGCTTAAGATGTGGAAGCTACATGAAGCAAACCAAATCTGTTTTTGTCAGCATTCATCCCCCTGTATTACGGGCGAAGAACCAAAGTGTAATCAGCTTAGAAATCCAATCCAAATACATTGAAAGTAACACTAGCCTGGAATCTAATGCGGAGTCTTCTTGTGGAGTATGCGGCTTACTTAACTCACTCCATGTCAGCAAAACTCCCCAGAGTCACTTACTAAGTGATGATTCGCTTGATTCCTTCCAAGAAAATCAAAATATCCCAACTTTAACAATACTTGATCCAGAAAGTTCAGAAGAAGAAATGACAACAGATGTACCAGAACATCTCGATGTCAAATCAAAACCAGATTTTCAACAATACAAATCGCTTTCTTCCCAACACATTCAGGCCTTAGGAATCCAGAACGAATTTGTGTCTCAGCCATGTGTGGATTGTCATGTAGCTGTGATTAATGAAGAGGTAAAGGAGAATCTAAACGCCGACCAGGATGTAATAACTCTGATGTTGCAAGTATCAAATCCAAGCGTTGCCATGCAGTCAATGGAATGTCAAACAGAGCAAGATGTTTCTGGAATAGATTGTGGAGTGAGCGCGAATTTTCTTGGAATATATCCAGATATAAACCTTAGTAAGTAATAAATTTCTTTGTATACTTACGTATTACCACGTCGACCATTTTCTCCAAACAAAATCAGCCTTATATATAAATGGGATAATTTAAACAAAAAAAAAATACTTTAGTAGTTGTTACTTCTGAATAAATACCATAGGAGATTTGGACCGCCTACGAAACTATTAATTTTCGGGTACTTACGTATTATCGCAACAATCGCCAACATTCAAAATTACTCGCCAAGTTGGCAACCCCAATTTTGCAAGTGTCGAATGCGCTGAATTGACAATCACAGGCTTCCTTTCATATAATGTCCCCAATAGGTTGCGATAATACGTAGGAACTGCTTTTTGTTTACCTAACAAAAGCCAAGTTATTTACGAATTAGCGTCACCACAGCAAAATTTGCGCCACACGAATCGCACCATAATATCAGAACAAAAAGATTCTCATTTGTTTTATTCGGAAAAAGAACAGTCACATTTTGGTGAGAAATGGCGTGATTCGCGTAGCACAAATTTTGCTATGACGACACTAATACGAAAGTACCAAAGCCAATTAGGTACTTAGGTATTATCGCAACAATGCTAACTTTTTCAAGATAACTCGCCAAGTTGATTGCAATTCCGCATGTGCCGTATGCGTTGAATTAGCATTCATGTGTTTCATTTCATATAATGTCACCAAAAGGTTGCAATAATATGTAAGTACAATTAATTATTTCATAAATGATCATGATTGACAGTATAATGCGAAAGCACCTTTCAAAGTACACTATATTATAAACTCTAGTACTTACGTACTATACCGTCAACCAATTTCGCCAAATTATAAAACGTCACTAATCCAAAGCCATGTTGCCAAATATTGCCATCGCTATTATTATGTTCAAAGATACACGAGAACTGTTTTCTATTGCTGAATATAGCACCACTTGGCGACATCTTTTAATTCGAAGAAATTGGTCGATAGTATAATACATAAGAATAGTTTAAAATCTCAGTTAAGCTCACACTTTAGGCATTGGGGAAAACAGATCCTTTTTTTGTATTATATTCTGTATCCTATATGAAGACAGTAATTCGCCAAATTGGCGATTAATAAAATTGTGCACTAATATAAGATTCAAACTATTTAACTGTTTCTGATTGAACTCAATTGGTATTTCGTATTATCGCAACAGTGTTGGCGACATTTTCTGAAAAGAAGCACATGGTTGCTGCTTCAGCGCATGCGATATAGGAGTTCCAACTTGGCAAGTTATGTTGAACGTTGGTACTGTTGCGATTGAGTGTTGATTGTTTGAGGATACGTAAGTACGCTCAATTTGTTACATACTTGTAGACTATTAGGATGGTGTTGTCACAACCTGGAGGTTGCAGGTGTAAGAGAAGTCGGTGAAGAAGCAGACATTGTTTTAAAACTAATTACTTTTATTTAAGATTTATCTCTTTATGAGCAATTTATGACAAATTCAATAACTTCGGGTACAATCTTAATTTAAGCCTTTAATCTAGCTTATAAGATTATTCAAAATAACTTCTCTTAATCCGCTTGTAGATCACTTATCTCAACACCTTCCTAAACTCAACAGCTTTGTTCAAATCACAGCTTCTATATTTTCCCCCCTGCTCTAAATGGACGTTATAGTTGGATACCAACTTCAGTACGAATGCCTCACTATTTATAATTTGCGTTCCACGATTAATCTAATATACCCATTACCAGGGTTTCAATAGTTTTTACATTAGCATAAAAAATCAAGTCTTCTCTACTAAAAGTGGTTTTAAACTCAAATCAAAGTTAAAGAATAGTTTCCACAAGAGGATTAGTTGAAGACCCCCCCCCCGTCACCGTGTCTTTAGAACATACGTGATACTATTCTTACGAGTAACCACCTATTCACCGGGGCTGCTTTTCATCAACAGTAACACACACACAATGGTGATATTATCTAATATATCACATTGGTACTTGCGTATTGCAGCCAAATTAGCGCCACGCGAAATATTCCATGATATTATAGCATATTAAATGTTCTGCTGTGATGCTTTTCCCGTAATTAGGTACAAAATCTGATGAACTTTTTTTTATACAGTTCATAAAAACGTTTTAATAATTTAATAATTATGTGTTTTAAGTTTTTAAAATAAAAAGTATTAAAATAAAATAATTTATTACATTTCATAACTTTTAAGTTTGGCATTTTTTTTGGGTGTGTTTCTAGCGGAAATGTATCCCCTTGATGTTTAACAGTGTTCTCTAATCCTGTTTTAATTCTGCATGTAATCTCTGCATGCTATAATGGTAAAAATCTATAGCACAAAAAATCACATACGTTTAGTGATTTGTTTTAATTATGTATGCTTTAAGGCAAGTCTCTAATGAAGGCAAAATAACATTTCTAATGTGTTATCTCTTTTAAATAATATAATGTATGCGAAGCGATATTGAAAAGAGAAATGATGTTAAGTATGGGCTATGAGACAAAAACTAATAGAGTGATTTTATCATTTATCAATAATAGATATTCTCGAATATAATAATAAACACTGGGTAGATAGGAAGATTATTGGTAGACAGGAAGTGTGCAGCCGTGCCTCCTACTACAAGTCACATATAACAAGAGATATAGGAATAAAAAGTCTTAACGACTGGCCCAAAAAAGGATTATTTTCGTCTCAGTCATCTAGGGTGTGCGTACACTTCGGACCCAAATATAGCCAGTTGAATTAACACTGCACCCAAACAGCACTCAAGGTCACCGTTGTCTTCCTCCCCTTCAGGTCACCAACAGCTTGTCGCCGAAAGCATATATCTCACTCGACAAAAAAAGAACTTTATTGAAAATTAAAGGGATATTTGACATATAAGCGCATCTTAAAACCAGTATCAACTGAAAACTCATTAAAACATCATTTATATCAAAGTATAAAGATTGCTAGATTCAGAAACAACAATTAAGAAACTTTGGAGAAAGGCAGTCAAACGCCGATAATCACAATCCCTGCATCTTTCTTCCTTTAAAACGATCATGTAACGTTGGCCGAGCTAATCATTGATCCTTAACAAATTTTACAAAATGGAATTCTTCTCATAGATGTAACCAAAAATATCACGAAAAAAATTCGTTTACCGCTTCATCCCTTATTACTTTTTTTTTCTTAGTTCTGAAGTTCTTATACCATAATTATTTGAAACACATATTAATAAAAATATTAACGAAGTTTAGCATTTAGACTGGCGAAAATTAAAAGTGTTACACTCACAGGGGTTTGAATGAACTTCGGGAAACGTTTAAGGGACTTGAAAAAAAAATTATTTCAAAGTGAGATGAATCACGTCGTATTCATTACTAGTTTATACAAATAATAATATGAAGTATGCCCATCACAAGCACGAATATATTCTAATGTCCTTGTAGTCGCTGAATTAACAAATGTTTGCATGTATTATTGGAGTATGTCTCTCCCTGCTTGTTAGACTTGTATAGTCATTTCATTGGCTATTTGAGCTGAGAGGTCATACGAGCTTAGACGCTTATCCATGGCATCCTAGGCATTTTCTATTAGAAACAGGTTTGGAGAGGGTATAAGCCTTTTGTGTGTTGTCACACTTTGAAAACCTTATCCTGTTATAATTGCATTACATTAAAAAACATTTTCCTTCTGAAAAATATTATCCTACTGAAAGAGATACTCTATTTAAAGCATTCGTAGTACCATTAACAACGATCAAATCAGTCCTGAAGTCGTAACCGATTGCCCCCCCCCCCTCCAAATCATTACTTTAGGTATTGGACATGTGTGCCAAAGTCACGGTGGTATGGATTCAAGCAGGATCATCACTGTGCCTCAAATAAAACGAGATTGGCGCTGCAACTGCATGACATTCATATTACGTTTTATAGTTCCCCAAGCTAGCCTTAGTGGACAATGAAATTAGGCCAATTGAATGCTTCGGAAGAAAGCTTGAGAGTGTTGTCCACCTTCTAACAATCTGCTTATAATTGTTCATGAAATTACTTTGTCAATGGCAGTTCTTCGAATCTTTGCTGACATTTTTCGTCTGTCAGAAATTACCATCTGTACAATGTGTGTTGGATTTTTATGGACCTGCAGCCACAGAACTGCGTGTGCTGGAACTATCTTGATTTCAGTATGTAACTCATCCTTTCATCGTCATGGGATTGGTTCTTATGAAACTGATGACTAAATGAGAACTAAATTGTTATCAGTACACTACGTGTCAAACTTTCTTTCGTCGTGGTTTTGAAATCGCACCTAATAAGATTTTGGTACCCAATAAATTTCATTTTAAGATGGTAACCAAGCACAAAGAATTCGACAGGAAAATAATTTTATAAAAGGACTTATTCCTGACAAAAGAGGAACTACATTAATTTTAAAAGAAGAAAAAAAGAAAAAATAAGCATAATTTTTTTATAGAAAATCAATGGGGAAAATATATATGAGTACCAAGATTTGAAGAAATAGAATACAAAGTATTTAGAAATGCCGCGGAAAGAAGGAAAAAAAATGGGAGATGGGAAGTGGGAAAAATGAAAAATAAAATAATTGGAAAAACATTTAAAATTTAAAGCCGAAAAAAGAAATTAATTTCATGGTGTAAAAAGACTGAGGGTGGAACGAAATGAAATATTAAGAATCCGATTCCTCGAAAGTAATTTTAATATGTTCGAGGAATTCGAATGTATTGAAATTAACTCGGATAATGATCTATATATGCAAAAATTCAGAATTTCGTTAATGAATTTATTCGAAGAAAGAAGAGAGAATGCCAGGGAAAAGAATTATTCCTGATAAATTTACGATTGCGCTAGCAGAGTTTCCCCATAAGATCTGCAATAAAACATACGGCTGTCAAATTTCTTAACCTGTCTGTAAACTATTTTCATTTCGCTGCTAGACTTATCACATTTCATGACGGATAAAAATAAGAAAAATCTTAATCAAGAATGAGAATTAAAAAAGGAATGAAAAACAGAATTACTAGGGGTAAAAAATAGACATAAAGTACGAGTTTGACTATTCTTTTCATCCATAAAAATTGAAAATGATTCCTGATATTCTTTTTAAAAGATCCTGGTACTCACCGATAATGTTCGAAATATCTATGTTTGAACAAACGATAAAAGATTAAAGCTGTAATCTAGACAACACAAAGAACAGAAATGTTTAAGTTTGTTAAAAAACCAAATTAAAATCGTCTGGAATTAATAGGGATACCACCATAAATATAAACCAATAAAAAATTAAATGTAATATACTATAATAATAAATAATAAAATAGTATACATAACAGTAAATAATAAATAAGGTTCTTGCGTATTTTCACGAAGTATTGGCAACATTATATGTAACGAAACATCTGGTTGCCAATTCAGTGCGTACGACATATAGGAAATCGGGGTTGCCAACTTGGCGAGTTATCAATAGAGTTGGTGGCGATTGCGATAATTCGTAAGTACCATAAACAATAAACGATGAAAATATTAAAATTGCAAAAAGTAACAATAAAATTAATAATAAATTAGTAAAACAATGATGGCAACCACCGAACTAGTTAAAATGAAGTTAACCATATTGTAATGTTATCGCCCATCTTGACGAATGTTAACAACAACTTGGCACGTATCGTACTTTATATCCAATTAGCACGCCTAAAATTTTTTATCCATAGGTTGAATGAACCCCTTAATGATTTTAATTATTCAATTCCTACTATTAGTTCATAATCTCCCTATATATATATCTTGTTCAAATTTTCAATCGTTAATGAAATACATTTTAAAGCACTCAATTGAGCTGAAGCTTTCTATGCACGATTGTTTTGGGTGACAATAAGATAGTTTAATTATAATTAATAAAAATTAATTGACCGAAACTAATTTTTTAAAGAATTACAAATACAGCCACGTTGGCTTCATTTTTAGCGACTTGGGTCAAAAAACTTTAAAAGCATTTTTTCCCCCCTCACGTTTTAAAGCATTCCGTTGAACTGAAATTTTATATACATGATTGTTTTGGACGACAATACGATACTTTAATAATAATTAATAAAAATTGATTGCCACTTAATATTTTGATTCTGTGTCAAATGGAAAACATATTTATATTAATTGTATTTTTTTAATAAAAAATAACCAAAATAAATTTTTTTTTTACCTAAGTAAAAATTGACTTAATTTTTTTATATTACTTGTTTTGAAACATAAAATCTATGCATTATTGATAAGCAATCAGTTATATTATTTTAGAAGTTGTAATCGTAAAAAATTTTTTTAATAAATTTCGCAACAAAAACCAGCACGTTGATTATATATCCACGTGTTGATAGTAAATTGATGCATCTTAATCTTACATCAGGGGAAAAAAACAATAAATTTTAAAATGTCCATATTTTAACATAGCAGTTCAAAGTCAGATTCATTAACACATATGGTTTTAAGTCAGATTTATGTGTAATAGAATTGAGAGTCAGATTTATTTTACTTTCCAAAATTCAAAATCAAATATCCCTAATCGCAACTATTATCAATTATACATATATTTTGTTATTTGATTTTGTAAGAGAGATGCTAAATATGTAGCTTTCAGTTACAGAATTTATTCCTGCATAATTATAAATATGAATGTTTAAATTACGTGTAAATTCTATATAATCGATGAAAGTATTAATTATGAATGGCAAAAGTATCAAGAACATCCCATTTACACTGCCGATATTGCGGCTCACGTTTTAGACAGAATGAAGTTAATGAACATGAACTACAGTGTTTGGTCAGCAGTGAAGAAGCAGTAGACGAAAATTTATCAAAGAACAATCCAGAAAGCAACAAACAAGCAGAAGGCTATGTAGATGAAACAGGCAAAAAAGAAAAAGGGAAGAAGAATTCTCCTAGAAAAGAAACTAAAAAATCTCCAAAGAATGTAGCAAAACTTCAACAACGAACGCCTCCAACGAAGAAGAGCGTGATAGCGAAAAAAGATGTTTTGCATTGCAGGTATTGTGGGGATAATTTGAAAAAGTACGAAATAAGTGAACATGAACTGCACTGTAAAGATCACATTATAGAGCCGAGCAATGAAGAGCCATCAACAAGCCATTCTGAAGACGACGCAAGTAAAAATTCGACGCCTTGCCATGGAGGAAAAAGAAAAAAGGAAAATTCCTCTTATCAAAGAGCAAAGAAAAAATCTCCAACAAAAGACAAAAAATCAAAAAACCAGAAACCACTTTCCTCTGAAGAGCTGCCAGTACCTCGATTGCAGAATAGTGGAAAATCCAAGGAGGAATCTGAAGAAAAGGCCGATTTAAAAGAAGCAGCTTACCCCAAAGTATCTGAAGATATGCTGCGTGAAGCTGAAAAATCTAAAGATAAGGTACAAGAAAAAGATTCCCTCCCTACCAATGCATTGCCGAAGAATGAGCCCAAGCAGGCTTGGAATGCAAATATAGGACATGAAATGAAAGGAAAGGTGGAGGATCCTTTTCCACTAGCAAAAAAGTACAGACACTATCCCGTATCTTGTGAATTCTGCAACAAGAAGTTTCAGCCAGGCCCGCTTCGCAGACATATACAGAAGTACCATCCCGATGAACACTTACCTCCGAATAAGAGAGGCAAGGGTAAGATTCGCCCACCAGGCAGAGAAGAGGAAATGGAAAAAAAGAAGAAACCAGTTGGTCCCCCGAGACAGATGAAGTTTTGTTACATTTGTGGTAGGATGTTCGGTAGTAAATCTATTAAAATCCACGAGCCGAAGTGTTTGGAAAAATGGAAGATTGAAAATGATAGGTTACCTAAGGATCGGAGGATGCCTGAACCAGTAAAACCCGAAGTTATTAAAGGTTTGTTATGGTTTATGATGTTTTGTTGGTCGGAAGAATTTTTATAACAATCTACGGTTCTTCTTTATTATGTCGGCGCAGGTGATAGAGTCATCAAAAATGATACAACCGAAGCCAAACGAAACCACTACTGGTAACCTTTTGTCATCACATTTTTAAAACATGTCTTGGCCCATTTGAAAAATACATTTGGTACCTACATATTACCGCAGTTATCTCCGACTTTATTAATAACTCGCCAAGTTGGCAATCCCGCTTTCCTTTGTTTCGTACAAGCTGAATTGCAACCAGGCACTTCGTTTCGTATGATGTCGCCAATAGGTTGTGATAATACGTAAGAACCAGAAATTAAACGATATTTATGTAAATGCTTAAGCCTCCTAAATAAAAAAATTTTACTAACATTTATTAACATTTTTTTATGTGTATACTGTGTTGTCGCCAATAAAGTCTACTTGGCGAGATTTACGCTAATGGAATGGAAAAGTACTTATTCTTTATTAGAAAATGCGAGGAGAATATTTTTTTTTTCGGATACTGAAAGGAAAATACTGGATGCAACCGTGACTGTTTACTTCATTTAAAATTCAACAATCACTCTGTACATATATAAACACCTGTCGACTAAGAAAGTTGGGCTCAATTTCAACCAATCATCACATATGAATACATTATTGGCAGAATATCGCACCGTTTAGCGATATATTTCTGCTTTCATGAAAGTGGCTGACGGTATTTTACACATTTGTATGCCATTCTATTTATTTTTCAAGATTGCCTTGCACTTAACTAATATTTTGTTTCTACTCTAACTTCTGGCTATAGGTCTGTAATAGTTTTCAATAATGACATTTTTTTTGTCTTTGGTGAATTGCAACCTAACTGGATTTAAGCAATCTTGTGTAAATATCCTGGTGACATTTTTTTGATCCTCACGCAATAAAATCCTTGTTTAGTGTGCAATAGAGAAAAAATATGGTGTCGAACTTCACCAACAGCTCATTTTTCTGTATTGTTCTTCTATCAAAATGCTAACAATTCGCCAAGTTGAACTTAAATAAAAATATCCACTAAAATAGAGTCCAACCCTAAAGATGACGGTGCGAACACACTCCAACACTTTTGTTTAAAGTTCTGGTTCGCCGAACGTTTTTTTTTTGGTACTTGAGTATTATCGCAACCGTATTGGCAACATTATATAAAAGGAAGCCCATGTTTGCCAATTCAGTACGTACAACACATACGAAATCATGGTTGCCAACTTGGCGAGTTATTTTGAACGTTGGTATTGTTGCGGTAGTATGTACGTACCCTATTTTCTATTTTTCTTTATTTGTATTTTATTTTCTACGCTTTTTGTATTTCGGTAATAAAACTTAAAAAACCTGAAGATTTTTTACATTTGTAAGTCACTTTAATTTTGATGAAACATTTCCATACTAAACGTATTATACAGTCGATCTTTTTTGTCTAATTAAATAACATCACCATGTGTCACGATATACAGCCAATACAAAAAAAAACATTATGTGCGTATTCGAATGCAATGACAGTAAGGATGATAACATTTGGCTATAATTTTTTTAATTGGTGACTGGTTTTTTTTTATTTGGCGAATATAGCCAATGATAAAAGGCGTAAACGTATACATATGTAACAATATATCTTAGATAATCCTAATCACTAATTGTTACTATGATTTGTCAATTCCTTTTTTTAGTAAAATAATAATTAATAAGTTTTTATGGGAAATAAAGTATTGAAGGAAATAAAGTTTGATTTTTTTTAAGATGTTTTGCGATGAGAGAAACCGAGGAGTCATGGCCACGAATTCGAGGCCAGCATTTTTAAAACATAGGATCGATTCCCAATTCTTTGGATACCCACGATGTAGAGGGTCTGATGAACGTTAAATCTGATGAGTTTCAAAATTTTCACGTTAGCGTAGATTGGAAATGTGAAGAGAGTTTTTTCTTCTTTAGGGTATGGAACATCGTTCTTGAAAGGAATCATGAAGAGAAATATTTTGATATATAATTTTGTGGATTCTACAATTATGTAAAATTTATTTGTCAAATAGCTTTCGAGCAAGTTAGTATTTGTTTAAAAAGAACTGTAATGATTTATTTTATTAATAAATTAAGATTTTTTTTTAAAAAATTAATTTTGTGAATTAAGTATTAGTATATAATTTAGTATTCCATATATTTTTTGCGGTGTCATTAAGTTTTTAAAAAAAATTTTTTTTGGTTCTCTGTCTAAGTACTGTTGTTGTTTCACATTACTTGCTTAAAATCTGGGAAGAAAAAATATTTTAGTTCGTATTTTGTCTTGTGTTAATCAGCCTTCTAAAGAACTTTATAACTATAAGAGTTATACGAATTATAATGAGCGAGAGAGGCAAAAGCCACATAAATTTTTAAGAAGATGATTGTTTTTCAGGTTCACCTGGGCCTGGGGAAGACGCTATTGCAGGACCGAAGTCAAAAGAATTACCAGAATTAGACGCCGAGGCTGAGGCCGCATATCGTTGCCACTTGAAAAACCTGGTCCCTTGCCAATACTGCCAGAGGACATTCAACCCAGATAGAGTAATGGTTCACGAGAATGCATGTATTGAAAGACCAAAGAAAAGAAAGCGCCCTCAACGAAGACGCTGACAAATCTTCATAGATTTCAATCTCCGGAAAGATTTCTAGTATAACAAATGTTACCTTCTGTAAAAACACTTGATTATCACGGGATATTTTTTTAAAAAAATAATCAAAGCATTGAAGACTGAGTGCTTCCCTTTATTCTAGTGATCTGTTTGATACTAATTATGTTTGTTCCGAAACTTATTAGAGAAGACGCATAGAAATAAGTTTATACAGAATGTGACTTGAGGTCCTGGCGCGAATGCAAAAGAAACAGCCTTTTCTACCACCACCCCCCCTGCGATCCTTTTAAATAGACAGTACATAGTATATCTTATCAAATACTCTTACAAACAATGACCCGAAACAAATAAATGTGAGTGGTTCACAATCTCACAAACCCCCTAAGCCCAAACCGACTGCCGCTTTTCGGCTAAATAAGTAATGAAGGTGATAACTCTACGTGAGTGAGCGAATATTAACGTCGCACTGTTCAGCTGCACGAGGGCTTTGGGCGACGGACCTTGTAATTTTGAACCATGGTGAAGAGACGAGGGCAACACCTGAGATGGCAACCCTCTCCTAACTACCACACCACACCAATGGGAGGATGTTTGATCTCTTGACAGATTTAACGTGCACCGCTCCCCTATACGGTGGATCTTTAGTGGTGCTGGACTCGAACTCAAGACACGCAAGCCATGATCCGATACCTTGATCACTAGGCTACCACGACCCTATGATAACTACGAGGAGGGCGCGAGCATATGATAAATCGAAAACAAAAGATTATTTTTGAAAAATTATTAATTTAGAGAAAGTAAACAGACAAAATGCATTCGGACATAATAAAAATAATAAAATACGCATTTACACCAATATACACTTATAAATGTATCAGTAATGCGCAATGTATTTTATAACTAATTTAACAATACTAAGTTAAAAACAAGTTTAATTATTACAAGTATCCCCGTGGGTTTATTATATATAAAATTATATGCAAAAATGAACACTTATTTTGATAATTTGTACATTTTGTAATTAATCCCTTAACCGTCGTTTAAAAGTTACGCGAATTGCTCCCGAGTTCCACCGTTTTCCTCGTAGGTGCACGCATGGGATGAATAGGGGTGGCAGTAAAGGAAAGGAATAAATATATTGTAACGAATTTCACTGTTGGGTTCAGGGAGTGAATAGACTTTAATCAGGACAGCGATAAAACTGCTCTTTATTATCAGCCCAATGAAGAATACTTTGGTCAGAAAGGCATAAGAACAGCAGAAATCACAGTAATACAACACAACAGTAACACAACGCAATGTACTGATCCAGCGGGGAATAGATCAAATTCAAAGCCGTAGACTTTCGTACTCTCTTCGGCATAAATCACAACGGAATCACCCGTAAAGTAACAGAGGCTGCGGGCGCGTCTGATCTTCAAGAAAGCTGAATAACAACTGCCCCATGTTGCATTTCAGTATGCCTTATATAGACACGGCGAAAGTGGTAGAACATTCCAGAAAATAGGAGAACCGCCCGGAACCGGAAGTCGTCAAATATTGTCAATATCGCCAAATTTGGCGACACTTGGCAACAAATTTGGTGACAAAATAAGTTGCCAAATCTGTTACCAACTAAACGATATCTCGCCAATTTGGCGAGATACCCAAAGAGCCCCATGTTATTTACAAGGTCCCTTAGCAATTGATCTAATTCACATGTTTACATGCAATAAACATTAATCCTGCACTATTTTTCAAGCAGAATAGTAATTTCGACATAATTTAACATTATAAACACATTTTAAATACCAAAATCGTAACAATATATATAAGCAAATCCTCTGAAATAAGTAAATCCTTCGCAAACACTTCTGAAGGCTTTTATTGTATCTCAAAGCTTTCGGAATAATTTTATGGATAGCAGTGCACAGAAAAGATGGTATTTCGGAAAGACGTATAAGTAAGTCTGATGCAATTAACGCTTTGGCTGAACGAGACGCTTAAATACGCCGGTGGCACTTATGAAGTTAAAGTCGTATTGTGTAGCGTTAGCGTCAAAGTATAGTATTATTGAATCCAATACATTGTTATTGCATGGAAGGAGTGGGGGTGCAAAGGAAAATTATGATTGAATATTGAAAGTTTGAGAAGCACTGGTGTACAGTGATAAGCTTGGGTCTAGACACAAACAACTAAACTGACACAAAAATGCAGTCTTGCTTCTGTTGCGAGTTGGCATATATATCGAAATTTCTAGTTTTTCGAATAATATGTCCGGGAATTATATTTGACAGTTAAAACTATTAGAATCGGGATATTATTAAAACTAATTCAAGAACCATAAAAAAAACTTTCCCCGAGACCGAAGCACTGAGCCTGGACCCAGTTGACCCGTACTTTAAAACGTTTCTGTATACAGGTTACCCTTGAATTCTATAGACAAAATGAGAAAAGGAATAATACACACCATGGCAAAACCCAGAAATCAAAATGATAATCAATTTATTCTAGTTGAAAAATAATTCAATAATAAAATAAGAAAGATTGCTTAAGATTTAGAAAAAGTTCAGCAATTTGTGAGTCGATATCAGGTGTCAAAATAGGCGTGACATTCGAGAGAACTGTTCCTCTTACGCGGTCGTACATCCGATACTGATTATTGACGTTGTAGCAGAAGTACAACAACCACACTAAATAAAAAGAAACAAAAAGAGACGTCTAATCTGGTAAAAGTGTTGACCCATCACAAGCTCTAATTTTAAACGAAATATTTATTCAAATAGACCATCTCAAAACAAATGCACCTCTCCAAAACAAATGCACACATTTCTCCAAACAATATCATTTGGAAACATGATTTATATTTCCTGATGTTATGTAGGGAATGTTTTGATTCCGCAGTATATCTGGAAAGCAAAGTATTTAAGGGCTTTGGTGGTTCTCCAAGTTGAGGCAGTTTAATTTTTCCAGTGGTAAAAAACATTCCTTTTGTTTCTTCCTTAAATTTAAGAGCATTGTACTATGGATACACTTCAGTCATTGTGCTGAGGAGAACATGCTGGCTTAACCCATCATCTTCCACTAGATTGTACCGGACTGCAAGGTGATTGTTATTGTGTGATTACTCACCACAAAAGCATGTTTGACGCCGATGTGCTGTTTCTGGTTGATATCTTTCAGCCATTCGCAGCCTACTGTGTTCCTTTTGTTGAGAACAGAGCAGATCTGATGTTGCAAAACACGAATGCTGTGCTCGCAAATGTTCATCCTCAAGTCTGGCTCCCTGTTGTTTTGCTGTGCCCTCAGCATGTGCTTGTGCCATTCTTTGTCTGTTTTTCTCGTTTTCTGATGCCCGTTCTTCCCTAGAAAAATAGACAAAACTATTATAAACATGATGCAAAATAAACAAATGTATAACTGATATGAGTTCAAAATAAGTCAAATAACATTTCTATTCGCGTTGTTCAGATTGAATCAAATCAAATAAAAGCACATTATGTTAAAATCAAAAAATTTCATAATAGAAAAGAGCTTAAGACTAAATATGTAGAATGCATCAAAAATGCTAGAAATAAATCAATTTTGATAAATTTATATTTCAAAAAATTAAAGACTCAAAAGTACGTGAATTTTTTCGTGAAGTTTCAAAGTACGTGAACAATTTTCTTTGTGTTGTTATCATCTAACAGTATTTTAATATGTGCATTATTGTTTACAATTACCGTATTTATTCGAATTTAACCTCGCTTTTTTTCCATGTTAATGCTATTGAAAATCAAGTGTGGCTTAGAATCGAAAGCGGAAAAATTCTTTGGCTGGGGTAAATTGAACATGATACTGAAGGTTAGATTATTAACAATTATAGATTAGAGAGAACAATTATAGGCATTTAAAAAAATTTAATACTGTAAAATAATTTAATTGTTCCCTTTTTACTAGTTCTTACTTTGATTTTTTTTTTTTTTCAATTTCGTAAATATTGGATATTAATAGACTATTTTGCACAACTTTTTATTTTTTCACAAAAACGTGTTCAAAAATAGGGTTACGGTTTAGAATCTATGTCGGCTTAGATTCGAATAAATACAGCTAATACTTATTAAAATGGAATAATTGTTTGTTTAAAATTATTAAAAGCGTTTTTTTTTTATCTTATTTCATGCTGTTGTTTTCTTAATTGTCTTAGTGATTTCCTTTTCCTACAACGAAATTTAAAATAACGCGATAACGAAATCATAAAGACAAAGCAATAAAGCATGAATATTATTCCTATTATTTACCCAATTCATAAAGATCCCTTATTTTTCATCAGAAGAGTGTTTTATGACATTCCTTTCTGCTGGAATATATTAAATTTCTTTTTTCATAGCTACTTACTACGGTTTCCCGTAGCAACGAATTTAAAAAGCTGAATACGAGCTTTATTCAAAGACGTTTAACACCTACGCGTGTGCTTTTTCCTCACAAATTTACCATTTCAAGATGTTCGATTTGATCGAACTTCCGTCATACTCTTCAAGTTAACAAGACTGCAAACATTTACAAAACTGAACAGGTAATTCATTTGATTTAATTCAATTATTTAAGCAATCAGCAAGAAAAATATTAGCATTTTGTTTTAAATACTTTTGCCTTGCCGCTCTCTTAATTCTCGAATATGACATTTGTTTAATGTAGTTAATAAATTATTAGCCTTAGAAAACTAAGCGACTGCCTATTTTGGTGTATGGAATAGCATTTATTAGAAAGAATAAATATGTGAAAAGAGATATAAATAATATACTTTTAACCCTTAAATTCAGATTTTTTTATGTTCTGAGCTATAAAGAAACTTTTTTACTGTGGAATGGTCTTAGGTTATAAAGAATTTACATCCCTTCTACTCTGTGACCCGGCTAAGGGTGTGGAAGGAACAGAATGATCATACCACATGATGAATTCCAATTATTTTATTTATCACAATAATCAACTCAGACCCAAACAACACTTTAAACAAGATAATTCGAATCAGTGATACAGAAAGAGGAAGAGAGACGATATTGCGTTGGGGAGAATATATTCAATCATGCAGCTTTACCTTTAATATAACTTTGTACCGAGCTTACATATTTAATGACCGCACTATTAGTTTAACATCGACTTAATTTAAGATCACACAGTACCTGAACTCTTGCAGTCTTCTATTTACTTTAAGTTGACTTTAACACTTCCCGCTAGCTAAATTAATCACTCTCTTAATATCCAAACTTCTGGCTTCTAATTTTGTTTACGTATACGTTTCACTGCCAATTTACTTCACTTCTAATCTATTCACAATTCACTAACTGCCCAAATTATGAATAAAGAATATATATATTAAGCTTAATTTGCATATCACGTTTTCTGCTTTTCGGAGAAGATTGGTTGAAAATGCTGGTCCAAAAGAATTTCCCAGAGGTTATTTGAAGTACGCGTATAGATCCGTCACAAAATTATGTAAAAAATAATAAATCCAGAAAATAATATTGAGTATTTATTTCGAAAAGTGTTGTATGTAGACATTTGGCAACATGCAGTATTTCACAAAAATCTGGCATAGATTCAATAAAATTTTCAAATGCAACATCAAACAATGATAGCTTGCCTGACAGTAGATAAAAAGTAATTTTTTTTCCAATTAGATAAAACCTTCTTAATAGAAAACTCGAAAATAGAAAATATCTCTCCAAGAGTAATAGACTTAACTTTTTAACACTCCCCCACCACATTCAGATGCTGAAAAAATTTACAGATATATGACTTACACGCCAAAAGTAATGTCTTTTTTTCTTTTACAGATGATTTATTGTCTATGGTTATCAGCGTGCTTTCGGAAATGCACACACTAAAAATTTTGAATAAAATTAAGTAAACTGAAATGAGACAATTGTCAACAATTTGCATTTAAGAGTTAAAAAGTGTGTTTCTTGATTGTTTATATTTTTTTCATCTATTTTAGCTAGTACTGTTATATCTGTTTTAGTGATTCGTTTTTCAATTTTTGTTTCTTTCAAAAAACTTGTTTTATTTCTAACTCTTTCTGATGCAATTCATTGCATTTAATTGCATGTCTAGAATAAAATAAGTGTCTTGAATTGCGATAGAAATTTTGAAAAACTACAGGGTTTTCATTTCCCAATTTAACATTTCGCAAGTAGATTGGAAACTGTAAAACAACATCCGTTGGTTTCAATATGCCTTTAATGCTTATTTATAAGCATTCTCTTTTCAGGAACTTCTTAAAGCTTGGGTCAACTGAGCCCGAGCTCAGACCCAGGGCCTCACCCTCCAGGGGGACTCATTTCGTTCTCAACTCGTTTTTAATAAAATCCTGATCAGAATAATTTTAATCGCCAAATGATTTTCCCTAACATATTGGCCAAACAACTGGGAATTTTGAATTAAATATCAACTGTTAACAGTGACAAAATTTCATTATTATGTCATTTCCATCATCCATACCTAGACCTTGGAAAGGGATCAACACACCTCTGCTCTATGCATAGATACAGCGCCGTATCAGTCGTATCAATGCTACAGGCCCCCCAAGATACAGGGCCCCACCATGTGTAATATTTTGATACTTTCAAATACGTTTATTACAGCGATCACTTTTATTTATTTTCCAATATGGTCCCTCAATTAAATTTGATACAGGAATTACGTCATTGTATAGATAGTTGTGGATCTTCAAGCTTCTGCCTCTGGATATTATTAAAAAGAATATCTATAATAAATATTTCCATTGGCAAAGTTTGTCGAGAATTAGGGAAAATAAATCTTACTCCTAAAGCGGGTAAAGTACAATTTATTGATTAAATTATACCGTAGGTAGACAATCCAAAAAATAATAGATTCTCCTTAAAGTAGTTTCCAGTAATATTTACTTATTTGAATACATGAGCTAAAGATCACAAATGAATTCAACCCCCAACAGAAGTGACAAAAACACATTCCACAGAATAGCAGCACTTTTTCGAATGACTCACATCCCCATAATATATTACTTAAAAAATCTCTGAAACTTATTTAGAATATTAATAATAGGTATGCTATCATTTAAAAATTAATGATCATTTTTCTATCTACAGTCAACTCTCACTAATTGAAACCTTCGATAATACGAATTTCTCGCTAATTCGAAGTATATGATCAGCCCTAGAAAAACTCTTGATATTTCGAACTAAAACAATACATTTTGGGATACTCATAATTTCGAAACAAAATCCATGTCAGCCCCGAATACAACAAGCGATAATTCGAAGTGATGTAATAAAACTCTCGACAATTCAAACACTCACTATCGTGTAGAGTCCTGTAGCAAACAGGGTGGAGCTTACATGTTTTGTGTTGTATTGTCTCTGCTGGTCTTCTCTGTAACGTAGCCCCTTTGATGACCATCGGAGTTGACTCCGATAGCTCTGACAAAAGCTTAAGTGTCACTAAACAAGCTACGCAACTTTTTTCTTCAAAATCATGTTGATGCGAACGTTTTTCATGTTTCATTTATTCTAGAAAAATCTATTGACAAAGTTAGATTGAATGCCATAAAACAAAAAAAGTATAACAGCTTCTTTCATCAAAAAAATTAATTGTGTACAGTATGCATTCTTTTAATAGTTGTTTTTAATACATAAATGTATACTTTTAATACAGGACTTTAAACTTCTGTATATATTTATACTGTACAACATGATTTTTTAAAAAATACTTTAAATTAATTTTATACAAATGTACAATTGTTTTATTACATAGTTTCAAATTTAAATGTTTTAGAAAAAATTTATCTTCGTGTATTGGGAAGTTTTTTCCTACCCTCTTGATAATTCGAAATTTTTCATTGGTTCCCTCAACTTGGAATTATCGAGAGTCGACTGTAGTATCTTCTCGTACTAGTTTGAGAGTGGACTCTAGGCTTGACCTCTTTATTTTAAAACTTCACTCATGTGGAAAATGGATACTCCATTTAGAATTAAGATAACACCTTTAAAAATGCACCTGATTCTATTTTCACACAACAGATACATTCCCAAAGAATGCATAAAAAACGATACTTGATATACACAGTTGGACTCTGATTTACCGAAAACCCCTATTCAACGAATTTTTCGATTAAACGACTTTTACTCTTTCCCCGATTAAAATGAAGGCACTCCTTCTCCCTATTTAACGAATAACAAACCCGGAATTAATGAATTATCTCAACCGCTGAAAAAAGTTTAGTATTACTTTGTATTAGAATTTTTTTTGTAATGACATATCCTTTTTATCTGGAACAGAAAAAGACTTTTCTTACAAGCAACAAATTTCGATTGGAGTGGGTGCATTGTTAGACTTTACAGGTGCCGATGAGTCATGAGCCCATTGTGTGAGTTTTGAATAGGACAGAAAACTCCTTTCTTGTCTCTCCTCACTCTTCAACGCAGGGAATACCTTAAGACTTTAACTGTTGTGTTACATTTGTTGGCGGATTGCCTACTATTTGTGCGGTGGCGTGGCTACAGCGGACATATAACATTTCGTGATCTGAGTGGACACTTTCAAACTCCTGGTGGTTAGAACGGACACATTTTTTCCCCATCTTAGAACAGATTCGATTCTCGAATTACAAGGATAATAAATGCATTTTTGCCAAAAAAATTTAATTATTTGTATTAAATTGTTAAGATATTATAGTGCGAATACATTTTAAGCATAACGAAATGTAATAAAAATAAAAACTTTCAGAGAAATATTTAAAAATTAATAGTAAGTAAAACAATATAATGAAAAGTATGAACGAATTTCAGGAATTTTGTGGAAAACTGTATTTTAGAGTAAAAAAAAGTAAAAAAATATTAGAACAGGTGCAATTGCCATAAAATTAATTAGTTTCCTTAATGTAAGTAAAAATAAATATTAGAAGTAAAATACAAGATATAAGTAAATAAAAGAAAAATAAATACAAGTAAATAAATACTTACTAACCTTTATTATAAAGTCATAAATATCATTTAACATTGGATTTAGTTCAACCTAGTGACAAAACTTAAAGATGTTAAACATTTTTCTAAATTATTTAATGTTTCGAATTCGACTTTTTGTGTTTCTTCCTTTAGTATTTTAACTAATAAGTGTCCTTTAATATGAAATCCAGAGAATTAGTTGACGCTGGCATAAAAAGGAAATAAGCAAATGTAAAATAGGATGAAAGAATTGAAAACATCCTAAAAGAAAACATGTGTCCACTCTAACCACGATGAGTTTCAAAGTGTCCGCTCAGACAACGAAATGTTATGTATCCTCTCTAACCCCGTCTGCTGTAGCCACACAACCATCCGTGCTACTGAAGTTGAGGAATTGGTTGATTTGTCGGAACTAACGAATAATGATTCTGATGCAGAAATCGATAATAAAAATCCTATAAAAGCTGTTATATTTTTTAGTACTTTACATTGCTTATACAGAAACCGTGAGAAAACATACTTTGTGCAACAGGATGTAAATAATGCAATATTTTCTTCTCTGCATAAAGTCGAAAGTAAATAAGTAAAACTCTTTCGAGTACGGAATCAAACAGATTGCCAAACATCTAATAATCAGTTTTTAAAAATTTCCAATTAACTGGTGCCTATAATTCACTAATAATATTTTTAGCTGTTGAATAAAAAGTGTGTAATTACTAACTGTGGATATTTTTTGTGTGTAGTTGCTTGTTATAGAACTTCTAAATGTAAGAATTAGTATTTTGTTGGATCCCGGTATGACGAATTACCCCGAATTAGCGAACAAAATGTTCGATATCCATTAATTCGTTCAATCGTGGTCCGACTGCATTACAGCTATGGAAAAATTGAAAAAATGCTTCCAGTCCTAAGAAATCAGCAAAAATAATGCAACAAACTGTGAATTTTTATGTTAGAATCTTATAATCCAGCGGTGTTTTTTTTTTGCAAATTTTTATTGTAAATATTTAAGCCTAATACTTAACAGAATACGAAATTGGAAGAATTTTACTTTAATGTTCAATTTTGAAGTTTTCACACTATTTTTTATTTTATAAGTGCGGAACTAAATATTTGTTTTTTACAAGTTGTGACGGATCTATACGGTTCCTTTTGGGCCATCATTTTTTCAACCAACTTTCTCCGAGGACAGGAAGCGGGATCATGCAAATTAAGTTTATATGTATATTCTGTATTCGTGAGTTTGAGATTTAGTGAAGTGAGAATAGATTGGATGTGAAGCGAAGAGATGAGAAGCGAAGTAAATCTGCAGTGAACCGTACACGTAAACAGTGTGCGAAGCGAGAAGTTGGAATATTTAGAAAGTGCTTAGTTGTTGGGGCCATGTTAAAGTAAAGCAAGGATAAGAAGACCACAAGAGTTCAGGTACTGTGATCTTATTTCAAGTAGAAGTTAGAAATTATTAGCACGGTCCTAAATTAAACAAGATTTGTATAAGTTATCGTAAGGGTAGGTTTGCATGATCGAATATATTATCCCCACGCCATCTTGTCTCACCTTCGTGCTCTGACTGATCAAAATTATCTTATTTAAAGTATTATTTGTGTCTGAGTTGTGAATAGAGTGATAAATAAATAATTAAAATTCATCATGTGTCGTCTGATCATTTGGTTCCTCCTACACCTCTAGCCGGGTCACAGGGAAGAAGGGATGTAAACCCTTTACAAAGTACACTCTGCATGCTTTATAGAATGTCTCATATATATCCTAAGAGAATTATTTTCATACTTACAAAAAAATTTCATATTCGTACCTCTTTTTCAAATGGTTGAGGATTCTGTGTATGTGTGCATATGCACACGCAATTTGAAGCATGATGTAAAACTAGTCTTACATTGCAATGGGGAAAGTGATAATATCGGCATTTTTGGATTATCTTTCCATTTTCATTTCTTCCCAAGCTACAAATTGCATATTGCCAATCCCTGCTCTTTCTCGAATCTTTTTTAGAATCTAAATTTCTGCCTTCAATGAAAAATTCCTGCCTTCACCACAAGAAAAATCCCAGATGAGAAGTATTTGAGTACCATGAACAAACTGCATCTCTTAAAAAACTAGTACAAATAATCTCACTATAAGAATTAAAAACATGTGCAAGTCAAAGATAGAAAGAAGAAAATATCACTGCTTGTACAGCGTATGACCAAACCTGCGGTGGTCAGCTTTCCGTAGCCAGAAAACCAGGGCAAACCAGTTAAAGAGTTAAACATTTTATTTCATACAAAGACTGAACACATATCATTCGAAGTAAAGGGCTTTTTTTTTAAAAAAAGGGAGAAACATGTTACTAATTCATAAAAAAAATTTATTGATCGTCACTTTCTAACAATAAACGTATTCGTTTGCACAAAATAGCAACATCATTGCTATTACTAGAAACTTCCTGGTTGTCGTCTTTGTGCTCCATTGGGGAAATTTTTTCTGTAATCTCTTGAACAAAATTGAGCCTACTTTCCTATTGTGCCGATATTTTACTGGATTTAACAAAGAATTAAGTTTTAATCGATGTTATAACAAAGTTATGGATACCTATTTTAAGCCGTAACAATTATTTTAAAAACTAATTTTAATTATTCCAGATTCAAAACAAATTAGAATAGAACGTTTTGAAAGTAGAGCTACGAAACGAAAAAAAGCAAAGAAAAAGCAGAAATATATTGATAAATTGCCGAAACTCACCCAATTTTTCATTAATGCAAACTCCGAATCTGTATCTTCATCTACCACCACTTCTACCAGCGTAACCAATAATATAACCTGAAATTGAAGGAAAAACCGACAATTGAATTATTGACGTTTTAAATACTTTTATTGCAAGTACAGATCCAAGACTGCGACCTTCATATATCAACAAGAACTTTCAGTCTTCATTGTTTGAGATGTCAGTTTATTCCAACAAACAATGATTTTGAAAACTCAGCTCTATATACAAAGAACCAAACGATAAAACTAAAACAAGACACCTCTTTACTTTAATGTTAGAAAAAGAATTATTTGATGATGAGATTGTAGACTGTTGAGGGCTATTATATTATTCGTCACAAAAAAAAGTACACTGTTTCGTAAAAACATTTCTTTCCTCTACAAATTCTACATTCAACAGTAGCAAATTCAATAAGTAGAAAAATGCAAGTACTGTTACTTCACAACAGGAAAACGCACCTGAACGCATAAAGTGTATGAAGAAGTACCAAAGTCGATTATACAATTCTCTTGCTGAGTAGATATCCAACTTATTAACTCTTTGGCTGTTGCAAACACGTAAAAGCGTTCATCTCAATCTATCTTTTAACGTTACGGACGCGCTGCACGCGTCCCTCTGGATTTTACAGTTTCAAACGTTACAAACGCATGTATCGAGTTCTAAATTAGTTGTTTTTTATGCTAATAGACGGTAGCAATAGACTAATAGATATTCAAATACAATATTTCACGAGAATTAGTACTTCATTATGAGGTGTGAAATGATATCAGTGTGAGGTGGGTTTTTATATTAACATATCACCTTGTTTTAAAATATATCATACTCTAAGAAATTTCTAACACATTGTATATTATGTAAATAATAGATATGCATATTTATAAGAATATATTTTATTTATTTAGTACTAATTAGTTTGACTAACTAATTATTATTATATATTATTTTTGACTTACTACACTCATGGACAAAAAAATTAGCGCACCAAGAAGGAGTCTTCAAAATGAAACGAAATTTTGCATACGTATTGACTAGTTTGATATAAGTAAATGATTAGAAAATAAAAAAAGGATCATTTATTTCAGAGAAAAAGGAAAAAGAACGGAGGATTTAATGCCCTGTTGAACCCCTCTAGCGCGAATGCAAAATGCGATACGATCGGGCATTGAGGCATACAAGTTCTGAATGATGTCTTGAGACATTTCGTTCCATATTTGCTGTAACCTTGCCTCTAGTTCGTTCAAACTCGTGGGATGCCCAACTCACCGTCCCAAAGGATCCCAGATATGCTAGATTGGAGACAAATCTGGTCATTGGGCAGGCCAGGGGAGGGTAGTAACAGTGCGGAGACAGTCTTGTGACACAATTGCCGTATGAGGTCGAGCATTGTCTTGTTGAAAGATGGCTCCTGGAGACCGTTGCATAAATAGCAACACATGTGGTTGCAGGATGTCATGGATACCGTTGGGCAGTCATGGTGCCACGGATCAATATTAGGGGTGACCGTGTATTGCAGGTAATGGCACCCCATACCATCACACCAGCTGTGGGAGCGGTGTGTCGCTGTAAGAGAAAGGCAGGATTGAGGCGTTCACTACAGGTTCTCCACATATGAAGACGATTGTTATCACTGCTGAGATTGAATCTGGATTCGTCACTTACCTGGTTCCAATCCGCTGCAATCTAGTTTCCTCGTGCTCGGCACCACTCCAAACGAAGGCGTCGATGGGTGGGCGTCAAGGACAGCACACGTAATGGGCGCCGCGATCCCAAATGTCCTTCATCCAGGCGACTACGTATGGTTCGAGAAGACACAGGGGCGCCCCTAGTGAAGGTGCTACCTGCGCCTGGATGGTGGCCGAGGAAGCAGTTGGCTGTACGATTGCATTTCTTACGATGTGGTGGTCTTCTCGACGACTGGTCTGTCGAGGACGTCCTGATCCTGGTCTTCGTGTAAATGACATATCTCGGATCCACTGGTCCCAACACCTCCTCACAACACAATCAGAGCTGCCTAATTGACGACCTACTCGCCTAGCTGACAACCCAGTTTCCATCATTCCGACGATTCTCCCCCTTTCAAACTGCGACAGCTGGTTATATTGTCTTCGAAAACGGCGTAATGTTATGTATACCTCAGCACTTCCTTTGTAAACAATTCAGCACACTCAAACAAGCTTTGGTTACCTATTTTATACTCCACGGAGAACGACGTTAAACGCCCTTTACAGGCTATACGTAATGCGCAATCACGCTGCATTTCTAATCATTGGCATATCTCCCTAACATGTACCTTCATGCCAAGTTTCGTTACGATCCCACAATTATTTCTTGGTGCGCTAATTTTTGTGTCCATGAGTGTATTTTGAATATTTAATCAGGGTTAAGTGACAATTGTTCTATAAACTACGCTTTCACCAATATACGTTTTTTTACAAAAAGCACGCCTTGGTGGAAACTGAAACAAAAACCCAACCCAAACGACGAAAATTCAGCGATGTAAGGGTTGAATAATTCAATGATGGGCGCCATTACTGGATAAAAGTACTGAATAGAATAAAGGTCTTTAAAAAACTCTTAATTTATGGTTTCCCAGGGAAGCGGCGCCGTTCTTTAGCGTCCGTAATATAACGATGGATGATGTCACAGAAAAAAACGGTCGTCTTTTAACAAGCCGTCTGTCATCAAAAAGACTGCCTTTCAGAGGGGAAAATGAAACGGAAAGTTCAGTAAAACACGGAAATTATTTAGGCGTTTTGGAATTTCTACGTAAGTTTGATCCATTTTTTAATGAACTTATCAAAAAGTACGCCAATTCAAGCTACAATTTATGAGGCTATTAGCATAAGTCAGGATAACAAAAGTCTTGATAACTATCGTCATCGAAATAAATACAGAAAGCTAAATATATTATCCTGTTTTTGTTAGTTTTCTACACCAGACCAACTAACATTTTTTTTAAGATATGTTCAAAATGGGGCAATCATAGAGAAATTTTTGTAGTTGAATGATTAGTCACAGTATTTGCAAATATTGAAATAACAATGAGAAGTTTTTCAGTCGATGGTGATTACGAACGCGAGTGGTGAGCGTTCATTTTGAAAACTCAAATTGGTCGAAAATGAATTGAGAAATTATTCAAATACGTTTGAATTATTTATACTTAATAAGTACTGAAAATGACATACCGGGTATCCCAAAAGTCCGACACTTTCAAATAATAATAATAAAGTTATTTATATTCGGCTATTTTTTGTTCTATAAAAAAAATAAGTTTTTCCTACAATGCTTTATTACACGATTCCAATGTGCTCAACAATAATTGCGCACAAGACATCAAGTCTATACGATATTTTTCGCTGCGTTCTACGAAGCATGGTAGGATCAACAACCTGAATGGCCACTGTAATTGGACACATCATTGTCACTTATTTAAGATTGGTAAACAATGTTTTTTACATATACTTACAAGAAGAAGTCCAAAAGTGTTAAGTCTAGAGATCGGGGTGGCCCCGTTGGGACAGATCTATACGCGTCCTTCTAATAACGCTCTTGGTAACTCTTTGGGCTATGAATGACAACAACCCTTTCTGTGGAAGAAACCGTGATATACAGATTAGGTCAGTTATATACAGTATAGATTTACTTGCTTGCCAGATATAGAGATAGATAGAGGAGAATAAATTATTAGACGAAGTTGCCTGGAGATTGAAATATTAAGAAGTAGAAGAGAAGGAAGAATATCTACCACTCAGGTTTTAATTATATTGATAGCACGTTTGGAGCTGTTAAAGGGATTTAAATGACGATTGGTCACATAGCTAATGTGTAAATCAAATATTAGAGTAGTGATTGATCCATAAAAGGTATTCTCCGATCTCGCAACTCTCGTAGCAAATTCCCCCTGTTCTTTTCTAGGAAACAACTCATTCTACCTGATTAATTGAATTTTGTCTGTGATAATTAGTGTGTTGAATAAATAATTAAAAGTTATGTCGAGTCGTCCTTCATTTCCTCCCACTCCTTTAGCCAAGCCCGAGAATAGGTTAAAAGGGTTACAACGTCATTGGACTTTCTCTTTCCATCCATCACCTGATGAACTTTTTCTCAGTTCCCGCTAGTGCAGTTGCATCGAATTTTCGCTGTTCATGTGTTGTACATTTAAATTCAATAAACCATGCTGCAGCTTGCGGTTTTTCTTGCAATGAAGCTATTTTGAAACGAGAATGTTTAAAAATAACTACTAATTTGCAAAGCATTTAACAGAAACTCTAGTCTTTTCTTTATCGAACTTAAAAAGCTGTAAGTAAAATTTTTTGTTTGTTTATTTTTAATTTTTAATAGTGTAGTCATACTTTTCAGACGCCGTACATTATTTACAGATGATTTCGAAGAAATACCGATTTTGTGAATTTAAAATGTAAAAAATGAATTATTAAGCCTATTTATTATACTTTTACAGTGGATTACTTTTGTTGAACTTTTCATATATGTATGTTACCATTTAAGCGTATAATTCAGTTATTTCATAGAATAACTATGTATTTCATGAAATAACTAGACAAGTCAGTTAAAGTACATAATAGATGAAATTTTTCATACTTTACGTAGTTATTTTACGAAATAACTAGTTATTCTATAAAATAACTAAGGATAGACCGTTAAAGTGTAAAATAAACAAACCTCTTGAAAAAAACATTTTATCTCTATTACGGATGATTGATTGATTAATAATAAGTAAAAGCAGAGAATATAATTTAGTATTGCTCATAATGTTAACATTAGTTAAACAGAAAGCAAAGAAAAAAATATGTTTCGCATCTGTTACTGGTACACACAATTAACTCTCCTACTTCTTAAACTTCAAGTATATCATAATGCTGAGGTTACCAATATTCGCATGGTACTTTTTTCTGTTTCAGCACTTTTTTATTCTGCTATCAAAGTTAATAATTTTTTGCGAATAAGTGTAGCTTTGTTTTCCTTTGTCCCCACGCTGATTTAATAAAGATTCAAATCTCTCTCATGCATTAAATCTTTCTTATTTACAGTTTAGGCTTCCATTCCTGCAGATGTCATTTCTTGAAAACGAGTTTGCAAGAAATATTTGTTAATAATCTTAAGTGTAAAACGCTAACATAAATATATCACCTAAAATCTAATTTTAAAGCAAAGGAATGAAAGATTGAAAAGCAGCTACAAGCGGTTTAAAACTGATAAAAGCAGCTAGAAGTGGTTCAAAGTATTTTCGAGTGTCGCATTTCATACTTTAATGACCATGTAATCATTATTCTATAGAATACCTAGTTAAAGATTTCAATAGTTTTATGTACTTTAACTGAATTTTCTAGTTATTTCATGAAATACCTAGCTATAAAATAACGAATTTCACACTTGTGAACGGTAATATATACACCAAATTCAATAAAAGTACCACATGGGATCAGGACATCAAGACGTCCATTTCTGTGTATTATTGTACATTTTTGAAATTTTTGAATTATTAGCAGAGGGAAAATGTGTATTTTTATTTTCTGAATTTTTTATTGGAATCAAGCCAATAATCGAACAAATTTCTTTCCTCGCTTGATGATGGGAATCACTAAAATGATTATCTTGAGACGGAATAAACCGGAATTTTTTTGATTATGCAATTTATGCAATCGAGACGAATATTGATAACTGTTTATGTGGACATGAAGAGTCAATCCCCAAGTTATTAGAAGTAATATCCAAAGAAATGAAATAAAACAAATACTGTTTAATGGTAAGTCAGTATTAGACATTTCTTCTCTTATCTTCTTCTATGAAACAGTGAGTTATTGTGAAATAAATCTCTCTATAAGGTTTTAGTGTTTTTTAATACTAGAAATTAATTAACCAAATCAATGGTTTCTTCAACACGATACGCAGAGCTTATGTTAAATAATAATAAGAAATAAATATGAGAGGGAAAAAAATGTTTTCATTTGATGTGTTAAATTTTCTTTAATGTGTTCTATTTATCATCATTAAGAAGACACTTTACACTAAAAGTTACCAACTATCTATCTTTTTGTTACTTCATTTTAATTGTGCAATTTTTAAAACATGTGTACAAAATTTCTTAACTCTAGCTACATTACTTAGCTACTCATTTAAATTTATTTAACATTATCGGGAGAAAACCGAAACTAGATCACGTGTTGGCAGCATTTATCTCTTCCATTTACTTTACAGACCTTTAAAAATTGTAATGGCTTTTTGCTCAGGCTATTACTTTTCACGATTAAGCGTGTATTTAAAATGTTAAGCCTTTTTTTATATTGTATATAAAGTTTTGAAACTTTTTCTAGTGGTTTTGCTTATAATGACTGATGATTCTATACATGGAATAAAAATTTATGTGTATAGTTATTTTTTAAAAATCATCAAACCTAGATATAGCTGAGTTTTTTTCCCTACTGTTTTACATAGTGTCAGACACGAAAAAAATTTTAAAAAATAAAAGTATCACTGTTAATATCTATCCAAAGGACAGAAATGTGAGGAACGCTCTTAAGATTTTTAGAAATAAGTTGTGGAAAAAAAATTCAAACTTTAAAAATAGTATAAATTTTAAAGTATAGAAATATTTCTAAAATTTTTTAAACAATTCTACATTTAAAAAATTTATTTTTTTATGAAATGTATATTTTATGTGTGTTTAAATAGAGCACACATGGACATTTTCATATAAATATATAAATTATAAAAAATGTGTACAGGATACCGTATACCCTTAAAAGCTGCATGCATCAGGTATCTAAATGACCACACTCTCAAAACATCATGGAAGAAAATCATTAACTAATTTTCCAACTTATTCATTGATAGATAAATGTCAAACTAAAATTTCCCATTACTTTATCCCTACAATCACCGTAAGATAAGATTCGAAGGTTTATTGGTAATTACGTACTAACCTCATGTCATTGTCAATCTTTCGCGATTTTTAATAGATTTTTCTTTGCCCCATCAAGATGTTGCCAAGTTTCGTAAAATCTTTAACGATCAATTCTTGGCATGCCAATTTTTCACATAGAACATGCATTTAATGAATAAAGAGAAGATAATATTGTTAAAAAGGAACACAGATAAGGGACCTTTCGTATGCATATATATCTCCATTAAAGCATTGTTACCATTGTTATTTATGAAGAGTTTTTTTTTTGTTTGTTTTTAAAAATAGCACTTTTCATATTTTCTTAAAATTAAATTATGTTCTTGCATACAAAAGTACAAACTGTGTGTGTGTGAATATTTTTTTGCTTCAATCAGTAAACTTGATTTTTAACTTACAGGTACATTTAAAACTAAAATTTATGGTTATAGTAAATACAAAAAGAAAAAAGAAACTTTGGTTTTAAAAACTGCCTTCCATGGAATATAAGATATCACAATTAATCATTAATTTGGATTTAATATTTTTGTATTGCCTACTTATAAGAAACAAGCACTTCTTGTTAAGAAAACTCTTGAATTGTATTTTTTAACATGGAATTTTTAAATTAATAATAAAGTTTTAAAAATATTTTAGCCATCATTTCGCCATTAATACGAAAAAATTGTTTAAATACCTAACCAAAAATCGCACAATTAGTTTTCCATTATTTTGGCCCCCAACTCATTTAAAATACGAGACGGTGAAAATACAACACCAAGGAGGAACTTCTATAAGGGAAAGAAACCTGTTTAATGGACAGACACACAAACAAGCCAAACTATAGTACTGCGGTGTAGTACACTCTACAGAAGTAGCCAAAATGAACTGGGAACTATATCTTGTAGTTACATATGCCTCTTGAGATCGACAGTAACATCAGATCAAAGTCCTGGAAATTCATCGTGGCAATGGGCAAGTTGTACGTCTGCCGTTAGCTTTGAGCACCATGCAGGTGACAGTATGATTTGGCTCGTTTTCCACCTCAATTTTGAGGAGGAAGACCCTTCCACCTCTCTTCCACTAACCTCACGAGAGGACATACGACTCGACGACTATTTAAAGTACCCCCATGCCGCAAAGGCACTATATATTTACAAACATCCATGCCTTCTCCGAGATTTGAACCCAGGCCCTACGGCACTGCAATCAGCTTCACTAACCACTATACCAGGTATATCTTGCTCATAAACTGCGACTATTATTGGACAAACATAAGCATCTATCTTTTTCCCCCGTTGTCAGGCCCAGCCTATTTGCAAACGAAGTCGTCTGTGCTGAGGGGTCACAATGCCAGTCTTCTTAGCAACTAGTAGTCCAATCACCATGCGTAGTAAAAAACTGCTGGAACTATCTTCAAGCGCAGCGGTCTGGCATTCTTTGTTATTACACGTGTGCTCTGAAATAAGAAAAATAGTTTGGAAAAGGGGTTCTACCTCAGGTGTCATCCTGGTTACTTGACCGAGGTTTAAAATTACAAAGTTCTTCGCCACAAAAGCCCTCGCGTTGCCTTAGACGGCGACGTCAAAAACATTCACTCACTTTCACTCCGCGATCTCCCTTTTATTCTACGACAACTCATCTCGAAAATGAGTGAGGGTAAAGAATATTTTCTCTCGCCAAATATCGCACAAGCTTTCATTGAATAAATATTAAAGGCAGCGGAAAATGTAGTGCATTATTTTGTTCAGGAAATGCTTATGTTTTGTGACTTTTATCAAACAAAAATATTTCTAGCGGAAGAAAGTCATAATAGGTTTCATACACAAAATGGAGGAATAAGAAACATGGGGGACATGGTTTAGAATTACATGTGTGTGAGTTCACACGGCGACAGCATCGGGTGAAAGAAAAGAAAGATTGCTTTATTTTGTGAAGTCAATATTGACCCGTTCCACCCAAACCTGACTTTTGAAATATTTGATATTAAAAACTTTTTCCCCCTCAAATTAAAACACATAAAATTTTTTTTTATTGTTGTTATTGTTCTCTTCTGCTCTTCTTATATCATGGCACGATTACAGGGGTACAAATTTGGGTGAGGCGGCATGAATACGTAAGTACCCGCTAAATGCATATATTTTGAAAAACTAATCTTTCAACTATGGATGACTATATTTTCGGTTATATGACAACATTAAATCGGTATTGTTCACACTTGCTTACTGATACAACTCTATAATGTGCCCAGTTCGTTCCGGCTCTTTGGGGGACCAGAGATACATGATTTTTACATTATAATGTACATTGTCTTATAAAAGTAATAGAAATTAATAACAATAACATAAAAATATTTTATTTTAGGGACACGTTCTGTTTAAACATGATCGAACACAAAGCTTTGGGAGATTGGGACTACGTTGTAATCATATTGACGATGGTCATTTCTGTGGCCGTTGGTTTCTACTTTCGTTTCACGGGGACGAAACAAAAGACGACAAGTGATTTTCTGATGGCTGGAAGGAGTATGGGACGCTTTCCTGTGATTTTCTCTCTAGTGGTCACTAAATTGTCTGCCATCGCCATTATCGGGGAGCCTGCGGACATCTACCTCTTCGGAACTCAACGCTGCATTGGCTTTGTTTTCATATTCATTGGTTGTGCTGTGACAGCCTACGTCTTCTTGCCTGTCTATTTCGCAGTTGGTGCGTCTACCATTTATGAAGTAGGAAAACATCATGTATATATTTAACATTAGCTTTATTGAATACTGTCTCACGGAGTGAGGATGAACTATGTGATACTTTTATTTTAAAGAAACAATTAGATTTGTATCATAATATAGTTGCTGATTGGAACAAATAAATTAACGAAAAAAATAACAACTCATTTTTTTAGTACACTGGTGTCCATAAGTTAAACATAATTTACAAAAATGTGGAAGAATGTGAGTAATTATAGATCAAATTGTTTAAAATAACTTGTGGAGAATCACTGTTTGAAGATAAAATTGGGGATGGTAACAAACTTAAAATGGATATTTTTAAAAGAAAGAAGTATGGGAATGCTGGAATGTGTACAATCTCAAATTGAATTGTCTCCAATTCTGAATGTGCCTCAGAGTGGGGTCTCAAGACTGTGGAAGAGGTTTTAAAGGGCGCGAGTAGTTACCCGAAGATCAGTACAGCGTCGGCCAAGAGTAAGAACAGTTTCTAAAGACTGATATTTGGAGAAAACTGTGCGACCTCAGAGGAAAAGTTGAGTAAATGAACTCAATTCAGGACTCTCAGCCACCACAGGAGTAAGAGGTGCGTTGCAAACTGCTTATAAGAGACTCATGCTGGTCTGTATGCCAGAGGACTAGATGTTTGCATTCCTCTCATGACTGTACACAAATGTACTCGACTAAACAACAGTTTGACATATTAGCTCTTGATTTTCCAACAGTGGGTCAATGTGAGGTTTAATTAGGAGTCCAGCTTTACTCTGAACACTGATTCTTGTTGGATAACGATATGGAGAGAACATGGAACTCGTTCTCTCCATATAATAGTTTTCGGCCAAGAAACATCACGGACAGGCATAATTTTCCTTCAAAGGAAACCATGAGGGACATTATTCTGGATGGCCACACAGACCTCCACCTCTTTGATATGGAATCTGATACTGCTAAAAAATACAGAGACAAAGTCCTTGGGTATTATTTTTTCCTGTTTAGTTGTTCTGTGGGTCCTGGATTCATGTTCATGAGTGATAACGCGCCTTGTCACCGTTTGATCCTGGTCGATGACTTCTTTGGATGTAAAAATATCGAGTGCATGCAGTGCCCCGTTCACTCTCCTGATCTTAATACTATTTAGCATGTATGTGACACACTAAAAAGACCAGTTATAGCCCTTCCGCACCTACTAAACTGCATTCCAGAATTGAAAAGAGTGGTCAGCACTCCTTAAAAGACCCCAACTCATCCACAATATCATAGAACATATGGACAATCTTTGTGCACCATGTGGGGTAGCCAGAGGTGACAACAAACCCTTTTAAACTGCTTAATAACTTTTTATTTTATCTTTTCCACTAAAGCATAAATAATACTTAGTGTATAAAACGTGTGCGCTGTTTTCTTTCAAACTGTTTCTTTGGATAATAATAGTGATTATTGATATCCTTTTTTTGCATTGTTTTCTTGTGGTATAACAGTATTATATTCACGTATCACGTTTTCCACCTTTCTGACTTGGATTCCCTTAAATATTCATATAAACACCAATTATATTTGACTTTTGTACACCCGTGTACTAGTTATGTTAATCAAAAATCGAGCATATTAATATAATATGAGTTCAAATATGCAAAAGAAATTTCGAAGGAAAGAAACATTTTTCTCGTGAAATCATACTCGTTACGAAATTTTCTCTATTGAACATCATTAAAACATTAAAATTTGATTCTAAAAAACTGTACGGGGTGTTAAATTATATTTATTTCTTAAGCTGCTTATGGAATAGATAAAGGATTTCATTTATAACAAATCTTACGAATAAAAATTATTGGTTTGAACTATATGTAAAAAATACAAATATATTTAATAAAAATTTACAAAGAAGAATTTTATGTATAAACTTTAGTATTTCGATTGCATATCGATTAATAAAATAAATTAAATAATTGCCGGTAAATATACAATGACTATTTCAAACTCTTCTTCTCATTCTGTAATTCATCAGAGCTCTACGGACCGCTATCAATGTTAATTTTTCAGTGCAAAAGGGTGATTGAAACATTCCATTATACAAGAAAAAATTCAAATAATTCTACAAAAGTATATATATTTTCTTTTTCAAATGTTTTTTAGTTATAAATTACATTTATTGATCTGTTTTTAATTTAGACTAATTTTTAATTAAATAAATTATGATTAAATTAGTTTATTCAAATGAAATTGAATTTTTATCTAATAATTTAATCGTTTAGTTTATCTCCCCTCTTTAAAAGGATAAGCATACACACAGGTATAGAGCAAAATAATAGGAACACCCATTTAAATATGAGTCATCCCTCGACTGTCGAATGAACACCCACCACGTGTCACAACAGTGAGAAAACTATTGACGGTGAAAGGAAAGATATCAGTTAAGCATTTGGCAGTGTGAGAGTTGCATGAAAAAAATTTGTTCTTAGCAAAGCGTCATTATATCCGACCTCTCCGACGTGAAAAGAGGCATTACAGTTTGAGCTCACCTCGCTGGAGGGTCCATGTCCAGAACAGTCAACCATATTGGTGTTTCAAGGACCACTGTGTCAAGGGTTAAGGCAGTCTACACAAATATGGGTAAGGTGTCTTCTGGGGAGCACAACAGCGGGCGAAAGTCGAAATCGAAGGACCGTGATAGACAGGTGTTGAAGATAATAGTAACCCGAAAACGCAAAACTACACTGTCATAGATAACGTCCGAGATCAATACCCACCTTCAGAATCCTATATCTAACCATTCCACTGGAGTTGCATGCTGCAAACATTTATGGCAGAGTAGCTATTCTCCAAAACAGTTTAGGCACGAAATTCTATGAAGTGACTACAGGGTGTCGAGACCACCTGAACTGGACACAACTGCAATAGGAGCAATTCATCTGGTCATTTACATTATTCCAAACCACCAGACGTGTGTTCGTCTGTCGAACACCGTCAGAAGCATTTCTCTTTGAATGCCTGATTCCAAAAGTGAAACGTGAATGGTGTGGGGTACAATAACTTCCGGTGAATTGGGGCATCTCATTGTCTTGAGGGGGAGGATCACAGGCGACCTTTATCGAAGCATTCCTGCAGACTATATTCATCGTGTACTTTAAAACTCTTCTCTAGAAGAGCGTCCTGTGTTCCAAGAGGACAACGCCCCTGTTCCTACGTCTCGCTGTCAAACATGGTTAAAATAGCATGATGATGAAGTAGTACATGTTACGTGGTGTCTTCAGTCAAATGAACTGAACATCATTGAATTTTTGTGGGGTTTTTTACAGAACAAAGTCCTGCTCAGTTTCCTCCTCTAAGCATACTATCTTACCTCGAGACTGAACTGCATGAGAAATAAGTGCGAATTCCAATGTACTGTGATCGAGGCCTTTATTTGTCAATCCCACGTCGAATGCAAGCTGTCATTCAGGCCAAATAGGGCCCAACCTCTTACTAATAAAAACTTTTTATTTTTTCACAGTTGTTCCTATTATTTTATCCTATACCTGCAGTTATGCAATAGGAATACTAATTAAAGCATACATTTTATAGTATTATAGAACTAAATCACAGCGTATTTAGAACCTCTTCTTGTTACTTAAATTACTTCCCGATTTTCCTTTTTAAATAATTAGAACCAATTTTTGAAAATTGTACAGCATATTTTTTCTTCCGATTTTGTACTTCTGTCTCTGAAAAGCATATGGACAAAAGAGTGAGGAAAATCGAAAATGGTCAAATTTCCTTTTTTTTTAAGATCACAGACAAAATTTCAGAAGAATAAATAAATCATTTTGTTAACATAAATTCTCTTTAATCTATAACCTATAATTTGCTTTTTTTTTTTTTTTAGTATCTTGAGCGCAGATTCGGAAGAAAAACAAGAAGAACGATTTCCTTTTTAGGTTACATCCAAACTGTAAGTAATGAATAAATTCTAAATGTTCATATTTATTAAAAATAATTATAGAATTCTTTTGTGAAGAACAAGAATTTTATTGTTTCCGCTCTACTCTCCTCACTTAACAAAATTGCCCCTAGCGTGTATTTTCTCTTTCTTTTTGAAAGCGTTCAGTATTTAAAAATACTTTTAAAAATTTTCCTCATATTAATGAATAACACTTTTGAATTATTAAAAATAAAAATAAATCACAATATAAATGGAATTTATTTAATAATACTTCTAATAGTATTTCATAAAAGTAAAATTAAGATAAGCTTTTTATGGATGATACCTAAGCATAACGTATTATCTCATGGGATGCAATGTTTGGCCTCTATTTTTTAATATGAATTCCTTTATTTATATATAATAAACACTGCTCTATAACATAGATTTTCAACGTCTTAAAAGCAAATTGTCGACAGACTGTTCTTTCAGATCTAAACATCTCAAAAGTTTATTTTCTTATTCATTTCCTAATATTCGCTTGGACAGAGTATCGTTACTTATTATGATAACAAGCGAATATTAGGAAATGCATGAGAAAATAAACTTTTGAGATGTTTAGATCTGAAAGAACAGTCTGTCGACAATTTGCCTTTAAGACATTGAAAATCTATGTTATAGGGCAATGTTTATTCTTACCAAATGATATTTTAATAAGCTTTAATACAATCATTCATTTTATAAGTGGTACAAGTAAATTAAGAAAATTTGTTTAACTGCCTTAGCATATTAAATTTCAAGAAGGAGCAATCTTTTGAAACGTGTATCTAGTGTCCAATGCTAAAAAAAAAATCCCAACATATACGAGACAGACTTAAAACTAGATAATTATTTTTATTTACAGTAAAACGTCATTTATCCGAACGTTTATTATCCAGAGCGTCAAATATCCGAACGAAAGTCAGGATACGTTTTCGAACAGTGCAATGCTCAACAGTCGTTTCAAGTGAGGCCAAAAGTGACTGGAAAACCCAAGGTGAAAGATATTTGGGGAATTTCAGTTGCGTGTGATTTGGTAAGCATTTGCGCGGAATATTAGGTCAGTTTGTTTCCAAGTGAAGGGATATATACGTGATCTTTTGTTGAGTTGTGAACTGCTATGGCTTCGAATTGAAAACAAAAGCGCAACGTCTTGAACATAGAGACAAAACTTGAAATATTGAACCGTCTCGCGAAAGGAGAGAGTGGAGCGTCTTCAGCACAGTTTTTTAGTGTTGGAAAGTCAACAATTCCTGACATAAAAAAGCCGAGAAACCATTTTAAATTTTGCGTCTAAACTTGATTCAGAAGATGGCGCGAAGAAAAGGAAAACCATGAGGAAAGCAAACGATGTTGTTATTGATCGTGCACTCTACGTGTGTTTTTCACAAAGAAGGAGCATAGCGGACCTGATATCGGGCCCTCTGTTGTGCGAAAAAGCTCTGGAACTTAACGAGAAATTAGGCAGTTCGGTTGATAGGTGTACCATGAACGAAGGTGTACAGTGGTACAACGAAAAATAAGTGATTATTTTCCACAATAAAGGAAAAATTGCGACATTTTGCACCTATTTTGCTTTTCCTTCAAGCACGTTTCCCGCCTGTGATGATATTCAATATTCGTATAGTGTCCGGTTTCATATACTGCATGCATCACATTCGGTTATCCAAAGAATCGCGTATCCGAACGGTATCCGGTCCCAATTGATTCGGATAAACGACGTTCTACTGTATATATTACAAATAACTTTAACACGATCTTTGTTACAATTCTCAACTTTATAAATATGACAAAATAAATCTCTACTTAAGAATTGAGTAATGAACTAATAAAAAAAGGAAATTTAAGCCTATTTTTTATTTATTTTAAAAAAAAGTTTGCAGGAACAAATAAAGAAAATGAAATCATACTAAACAAGACAGTAAAAAAAGAGAATTCCACTTTTTTTTCTTTATATTTTTACAGTATTTTAGTTTAACTTTTTTGCAGTGAGTTATGGAGCGTCTACAATTCATTGCCTATTTCAGCTTCTCAACATGTCCGTCGTAATCTATACTCCTGCTATTGCCCTGAGTGCCGTCACAGAAATCACGACCGAATCGTCCTTAATATTGATTGGAGCAGTCTGTATTCTGTTCAGTGCTCTGGTGAGATCTTTTGCTCTATTTTTCAATTTATTTATTCATTCTAAAATGAGTGATAATTTAATTTAAGGAAACATTTAATTTATTTAATTTCTCAAAGAAATGTTGTTTTCTGAGAGATACCCAGTAATCATCATATAATCGAAAACATATTCAATTAGGAAATAAGTCCAATGCAATGGATTTGATTCATGCGACGTCATAGACACATGACAAATGCCAGTCACACGTTTTTAGCCAATCAGCTCATGCACTTCGCTGTTGTCATCCTTTGACCTTGATAGAAAAATTCTTTTAAAAATATAATATTTTTCAACAATAACAACGCACGTGTGTAAACAAAATGTACTTGATTTAAAAGTATACGTATACTATAAGATTTTATTTTTTAACTTTGGAGAACTTTTTGAAGAATTTTAATACTTGATCAAATATTTTACCCAATGATCAAGTTTAAAGCTTTATCTAAACTGTACAAATAGATCAACAAATAAAAGTCTGATGTCAGTTTGTTTTGAATTTAAAGGAGAACACGTGATTATATTATCATGTGATCGTCATGAATTTAACGCACTACATCTACATCTACATCTCATAATTTATAACTAATGTTTTCAGATGTATTTAAAAAGTAAATACCTTGTTTGCGTTTTTGAGAGTATGAGTGAGCGGGAAAAGTCCTTTATTTAAAAAACAAAACAAAATAACAGAAATATTTCAACAGCAAGTATGCGCTGGTGTATTTTTAAAACTAAATTAAGTTATTCTTAAATCTAAAAGCTTTTGTGGGCCCTACAAAAACAGGAAGCTTGATTTTAACATTAAAATATTCATTTTTCGTTTTTCTTTTAAATGCTTTTTCATGATTACTTGAATTCCAAAAAGCTAATACGGAGCAGTAAAGATAAATTCAATCAAGAATGCTGAATTGCACTGATTTGGAAAAACACTTATCCTTAATTATTATCATAAGATATTACATTGATTTGGGGTATTTTAAACAAGAAATAATGCGATACATTCTTTGAGCTATTTCTCTCTGCACTTATTTTTAAATTTATATTCTCTTTTATTATGTTTTCTTTAATATTTATATATATATATATATGACAGGCGATACGTTTTGTATTTGGAGCTGCATAATGGATTCTTTTATCATTTTAAATCCCTCCCCCTTCCCCTTCTTTTATATGACGTGGAGTCTGCAATCTTTTTCTTGATTGTAATCGATTGATATTTTTAGGCGTATTTACGGCATTAACTCAATGATTAACGCTAAGGAAATTGTGTTGAATTTTGAACTGGGTACTCGAAACTAGAAGAATTGATGAAATTACAATGAGAATATGTAGTGGAAGATAACTTTCCTCCAAAAAATTTATTAAGGAGAGAAATTTATTAAGGAGATTCTAAGCTGAAAATTCTATACAATTTTTTGGGTAACTTGCTTATATTGAATCACATAATGTCAAAAATTGCATTTTCCTGATTTAAAAACGTTACGCGCTTAAAAAAAAACTATTTTGAGAGATAAAGTCGTAGTTAGTTCTCGTTAGTCTGGTAAAGTAAAAATTAATTATCACGCAATGCCTTGGAGAGCTCAAGATCGTTATGAACTAAAATCCTTCGAGAGGAAATTTAAATGAATTATTATTACTATTATTATTATGATCCTATAAATTGATGATATGATGTCATTTTGTATTGTTTCAGGGTGGTTTGAAGGCGGTGATGTGGGCTGATGTATTCCAGGCCTTGATGATGTATTCGTGCCTTTTTGCTCTGATTGCAAGCGGCGTACAAGAGACTGGTGGGCTCTTAGAGATCTATAACATCGCAAAAGAGACTGGACGGATGAATTTTTTTAGGTAAAATTTTTCAGTTCAGTCATTCTATCACTCAACTTTGTAATGCCACTTCAGATTCATTTGATTTTCGGATGTGGCAACGGTAGCCGAATGGTCATGGTCACAAATTCGTGGCTGTTGTTTCAATCGAGCCATGGGTTTGAGTCCTGGTACTACTAAGGAGTCGCCATGTAAAGGGACTTAAATGTTCTCACATTGGCTGGTTTACTGTGGATGTTTAGAGAGTGATGTGCCGGTAAAGTTTCCTACTCATTATTTGACAACGGTACAAAATTACAAGGCCCGTTGCCAATGGTTATTCTTTTCTCCGAAATATGAAGTTATATAAACAATCAACTGATCTTTGATTCATTGTGCTTTTCTTCCCTTAAAAAAGGGGAAATCTAAAATCATATAACCTGACACACTTAAAATATTTGATTAAATTTTTTGTGTTGTTGCTTTTATTTCCAATCCCCTTAGAGCAGGAAAACCTAGGCCAAGTCCATTTGACCTTTCCGCATAAGAATGTCACAAGCCAGGTCTTGATCTCTAAACAACTGTCCCAGGGAAATGCCCTAGCAGTCCTGAAGATGAGTAGAAGCAGAGAGAGAGCAGGGACAGGTAAGGAAAGACTTTACCCCCAGCACAAGGTCATATCACGCAAGTGACCACTTCTAAAGCGCGCCAAGGCCGTCTGAAGAGACCTGGATCTCCTACACTGTATAGATATGCCAGGACTTTTAGCTGAGTACCAATGGTGAGCAGGAGGGTTTCGCCAAGTTAGATTCGCTTTAGCGCTGTGGAGGGAATGAATTTCGAAATGGCTTAAGACAGAGAAACTGGGGTAAGGTAGAACACAACCCTTCGCCCTGATTAAATTTTAAGTCTTAAGGAAAATAAAAATTCTGAATGTAGAAAATTTATATACTATAAAAAGCTTTTAAAACATCTAATGGAAAGATTATATATTTTCGAGTTGCTTATATTGGAAAACTAAACTAAACTATTTTTTAAAGCAATTTACCTTAAATTCGTTGATTGAGAGATTTGTCTTGATTTTTTATTAACGTTATACTCTAACAACGGAGCTCGCAATTTTGAACCTTGGTCAAGTGACAAGGATGATACCTGAGCGCTACACCGAGGGTCTTCAGTGGCACCAGGACTCCAACTCGTGACTCACTAGCCACGAGTTCGTGACAATAACCATTTGGCAAACGCAGTCATTCATTGATTAAAAAAAATCATTTATATATATTTTTTAAAGTTTTTCAGGTGATCCCAGGATACCTTATACATTTTGGAATTCGATATTTTATGGGGTTCAGTTTGGACTTGCTCATGGAGTGAATCAGTTCGAAATTCAAAGACTACTAGCTATCAGAAATTTGAAAGATTCACAATCGTAAGTTTCCTCCATAATGTAGATAATTTGTGAAAACAGTTTTATATTGTCTCTTTAATTTTGGAATCAAAAGAGCAGATTTTCCAATTAAAAAGAGCTGACCCGTATTTTAAAAATTAAAATTTTATTAAATATAGATCCATGCAGCATTTTATGCTGACATCAGTGGTGCCAAGAGGAATTTTTCAAGGGAGTAGGAGAGGGTGTGTCCATCCACCATTCTCATATTATACCCCAAAAAGGCCGCCAAACATATTCTTTTGATTTTATCGATTGTCGGAAACAAAAAACAGTAAAAAATAAATTATTAAATAAATGATTAGCATTAATTAATAAAATTAATTAGTAATTACAAATATTCAATTAAATTTTATGCACTGTAATCAATTGGAATAAAAAAACAAGGGCTATGGGGGCTGGGAATTCGAACCCGGTGATTCCCCCTGTGTGCCCCCTGACTGACATTTAATAATTTTAAAGGGTACAACCATTAGATGATTTAATGGGTGCATGAAAAGAGATTAATCAGTGTGTTCATGTACCCCCAAAAGTATTCTTAAGAAAATTTTCAGGAAAAAATGTGTCAATGTTTAATTTTGAATTATTAATATAATAATTCTTTTTTGTATAATTTGGTAATCCATACTTAATCATGAATTAATTTAATGAATTTAATAATTTTTTTTAGTTGTCAATGTTAGTTAATTATCTGTGAGTTATATTATTTATTATTCATCATTAATTGTAACATCATTACAAGAATATTCGCAAGGATATTTAGTATATATATATATGTATTCTATTTCTAATAGTTATTGCTGGTAATTGGAAAAAAATTGCATTTTTTTAAAGTAATTATCCTACGTATTATCGGAGATGTTGGCAACAAAAGTGGAGCCTCACTTAATGTGCATTTTGCATATTGCAAACAAATTATTTTTACAAAATGACTGTCTTAACCATCATCGATTTGTATTACAAGTATAAATGCTTGATGAATATATAATGGCAAAACCCTCTGTCTCTTTAAGTGTTGAAGAAAGCAATTCAGAGCAGGATAAATTATGTTAAAAGAAGGTCATATAGGAATTTAACAACATGATATCTATACAAGAAGGCACAGCCAGAGACGTCTTAAGACATGAACCAACTGGATCTGGGTCCAGGGCCTAGGCCACAACGGGGGCCTCGTCTCGTCCTCAACTCAGCCTTAATAAGATCACGAATTCGAATAGTTTTATCGGTCAAATATTATTTCCGGGTGTATTCTTCGAAAAACTGGGAATTTTGGATGATATATCAACTGGCTACATATGATGACCGTCATCCATGTATAGGCCTACCACCATATTCCATCATTACTAATTCAGTCACAAGGCTGCAGTCGGTCCAGCCAGTTTGTGTGATTGTAAGTCATGCCCATTTATTTGTTTCGAGTTATTGTTTATGTGAGTTTCTGACCACGTATGTCATGTATTGTCTACTTTTAAGGGTCATAAGTAGGGCCTACATTTGTGAAGGGGTCCAAGGCCTACTTTTGTGTAGGGACCCAGGGCCTCAAGAAGTCTTAAAACGTCCCTAGGCACAGCAAAAGAAAGTAAGCAAGCAAAAGGAAGGAATGATATGCAATTCACTTGAATTGACCTTTGACACTGGGAACTAGGAATCAACATTACGATCTGAAATTAAAAAGGGAAAACAAGGAATGAGTGAAGTTAACAAGGGTTCAGTAGCAGCTAGTGGCGCAACATACATCCCCGCTTTGGGGGGTCCCAAAGCTTGATTGACGCTAAGTACGTATATGGGCTTGGGGCTCGAAACCTGAGTTTGCAGGGTGGGGGGCTTATATTCTTCTTTACGCCACTGGTAGCAGCAACCAGTTGGGCAATTTCATGAGGTGTGAAGAGTGCTATTGTGGTTTCTTATGTGGAAGAATATTCTATGGCAGGGGTTCTTAAACTTTCGAGCGCCGCAACTACCTTTATATATCAACCTGACATAGCGGACCCCAAAATTTTGAACACAACTTCCTGAATTAATATTCTTAATCAGAATACATGTTACAAGTAGACTTTTTTCATTAAGGATAATTTAGTAATCTAGTCTAAGAAGGCGCATCGTTTAGTTTTTCCACGAGCCCTTTCGGAGTCTGTAAAAGAAGTAAAACTTAACATTAAATAAGACCATCGCAGACTACAGTTTAAGTGCCACTATTCTATGGTATGGAAATTAGAAGGAAAATAATTTTCAAAAATTATTCCAAAATTTAATATTTCCTCAAAGGGGTTGAATTATCGAAAAAATGGAGAAAAACAAGATATCAATCATTGGCATGGCCAAGTAATTTTAGCGCGTTTTTCACATGTTGTATTTTACAATAATGCAACTAATTAACTTTTTACTAACAGAAAGTAGTACTGTACCACTCCTCTAAATGTACTACTATTGAGCTGAAAAGAAATAATGACACAAATCTGTATCAGCACTATAAAAAAGCAAAATTAGCGAAATTCTGGAAAATTCGGGAAAACTATGGGAAAATTTAAATATGATTCGGCTCATCTTAGGGCACAAATGCGACCCAATGCCGAAATCCCAAAGTCAATTGGTTGCTTATTGGCTGAGAAAAAGGTACGACAAAATATGGAACGAAGAAGAAGACGAAATTTGCGTCCTAATGGCGCTTTTGTCCCACTACGTGAAAAACGCGCTAAAAACACTTAATTTTTTTGAGAATTTTAGACTGAAAATAATTATTTTACTCCAATATAAATAAACAAAAGTAATGATTACTGAAAGTGAATACTGAGAAGTACAAGGTACATTGCAACATTCCATAGCCCAACTTTCTCTTTTCCTGATCGTTGATCCCCGCAATCCAGTCCAAGCTGTTTTCCTTCATCCGCTTTGTGTTATACTTTACACGGTAGATTTTTATCTTAAATTTGATACTAAATAAGCTGCTAAATTTACCAGATTCTTTTTCTTGTAACTATTTAGTAGGTGTTTTTCATCGTAATAATTGTTAAAAAGAAATAAACTACATTTGAACAAAAATTACTTTGACTTTTCCCCATAACAAAGCTGAAATACCTTACCTTTATTCCCTTAATGACAGTATTAAGCATATTTTTTTTAATTTTATTTCCCCTTCATCTATATATAAGAGGACATTTTTCCGTCAAAAGTAGGTTTTGAAAGTTAAAAAAATTTTTGATCCTTCTTAATATGCATTGTGTTTCACAGCAGGTTGTGGATGAAAATTTGTCTAAAGAATAGGCAACAGGAAAGCCACAACCTAGTAGCGAGACAAGAAAAATGTACAGAGAACGGAAAACGATTGAATCTTACATTGAAAACCATCAGCCTAATAAGACAGTTGCTAAACACTCTATAAATTTATTTAATAACAATGCAATATATGTCGCATTTTCATCAATGGCTCTAGAAAACTTTCTCTGCGATGTCTCAAAAACAAATGCCCTTGGGAAATTATCTAATAAATGTATGTATAATATATTATACACTAATTTTTGTTTGTATTTCATAATTTTTTCCTTTAAATTTCATTTTTTGCAATCGAATTCACATTAAAGGTTTAATTTTTTTCAGCAAGGAACACATTATTCTACTTAACATTAATTTAGATTTGTAAATCTGTTTGGCTTAATGAATGTTTCACCTTACGAGTAAGCTTCTGAAGCAAATTATGCTTGTTATGCAAGATTCCATTGAATAAAAAGTAAATATTTTCTAAGAAATTTTAATTTTGCTTGACAAAACGCTTCATATTACTTCATATTTTGGTTTACAAAAATCATGATGTTTTTCTCATGTAACGTCGCACAAAAATGTTTCCGGAGGACACAAAAAATACCATAAGAACTCCAATATGCCAGAAGATGGCAATAGTTTTAAAAAAGTTGAAAAAATAATGTTGAAAGGATACAAAAAGAGCTTTACTGAAGAATTAAATTCTTGCACAATGAGATAGAAGAACGATGTGTTTTCAAGACTTGAGGCTCACAAAAAGGTCCAGCCATTAGTAGAGAATATGATTTATTATACATAATGGTCCCGAATTTATGGTACAAACTTTAAGGGTAGATATCGGACATTGTAACAATCATTTATTGTATTGAAAAATATGGGCTCAAGTGACAAGGCGCGGCGCAAATAGGGGAAATAAAGGAAAAGAGAACTGGAGTTATATCAGTTGGTTGCGTTGCAGGTAGGTAGCAGTAGATGTCTAGTTGCCAGTCAACATGATGCATCTTAGTAGGGGAAAGCGCGATTTACAATTGTGCTGACGTCTACGATGGGAAACTTAACAAATGCCGAAAATACAGACATGCATTACATGTACGCCCCTGCAAATGGTAACGCCAGAGCCAAGAAGGTGTTGGCAGAGCTGCGCTATGAATCTATCACGCTCAGTTTCTTGATCGACGAATGCCGGATCACAGAATTTGTCAGAGGCTATATCGTCAACTTCGTGAAACACGTCCGTTCCACGTCACCAAACATGATGCTGGTAGATGAAGAGCTGTAAGCAGTCCAAGCCTGGAAAAAAGCATCTTGAAAGTTGTGTCTGATAGGCCCAAATCAAGTACAAGAACTATTGCTCATCACGTAAGCGGGAGACCATTTCAGAGTGTTAAACGAAAATCACTAACACCCCTTCCATTTTCAGCGAGTACAAGCTTTGAATTCCGGCAGACTATTTTCTCCGACTTCCAGTGGATGGTACAGCAGCTCTGCAGGTAGACTTCATAGCTCATGTGCGGAACAAATATTAATAGCTATTGTAAACATTAAACTTGTCAACGATGCTTTCATTAAACACTTTGTCTTTCCTTTCATCTCTTATTTTTTGTGTTTGTCCTCACCGCGTCACTTGCGCCTATATATTTTGAAACAAAAAATTATTGTTACAATGTCCTGTACCTACCCTTAAAGTGTGTACCATAAATTCGGGATCATCCTGTATATGTTCCTAGAGAGATAATTTATAATATATTTCCTTATAGGAAAAGGAACTATAAGATAAAATAATTTTTTGCTGAAAATAAAAACAATCTCGTAACATTTTTGCATTAGGCACCACGGATTTCTTAAGCAATTTCAACTTACGTTTAATTTTAGAAATATCTATGGAAAGTATAATGATACTGAAAATCAAACAACCAGATGAATTTATTGTTTGTCTAATTCTTTTTTCTCTCTAGAGCAGCATTATGGAGCTCAATTCCATCTTTCGTAATGGCATTTCTAACGACAACCACTGGACTTGCGTTGTTTGCTGTATTTAGTAATTGTGATCCGTTACAACAAAAAAGTGGAATAGGTCTAACTAAAGCGGACCAAGTTAGTAAATTTATCTATTTTAAGTACCATTCTTTAGTCTCCTGCTTTCATTTGTTTTGTGTTTTTCAAAGATGTAATCCTACATTTTACATTCAAAACAATTTTTTTAAGAAAAAGAAAAAATTAACTACTGAAAACAGACTTATATTAGCGACGAGCAGAAAAAATTGTGAATATTTTTTTCATCAAATAGAATTTAAATCTCGATAATGAAAACATTTAAATTTCTGGCCTTTTTATACATTTTTTGGGGACCGCTGAAGTTGAATTGTTATGGTCACAGTGGCCGTCGTTGTCCAGTCGTAGATTCTAGTTGTGATGCCATCGAAGACCTTCCGTGTACAGGAGCTGAGGCACCTTAAATATGGCGAGTCAAATTTCTCCCTTTAGTGAAGAGTGAAAATTCAGAGAATAGTGTAACAGTTCATGTGTCGTCTTCGTTACATGACCGAGGCTCAAAATTCTGTGAGTTGCAGTGTTAATAGTCCTCGGGTGGTTTCAAAGTGAAACTTTAATAAGAAATGAAATCATTGCAGATCACTGGCGTAGCTAGTCCCAAGTGCACCCTGTATCAAAATTCCTTGAGGGGGGGGGGCTTTTGGAGCCCCTTAACATATTACGAGTTTTTGCTTACACATTTTGGGGGCCCTAAAGATAAGGGGTCAGCTCATATACACTCATGTCCATAAAATAAGGATAATGAAGTTCAGGCAAAGAAAGAGACAGAAGCAAAACAAATGTGACTTATTTGTAAAGTCCATTTATTAAACAAAAGGTAAAGAGCAAAAAAAGATGCTATATGTTTGACATAATTAATAAAAATTGTGATTTTTACTCCCTGGGGCAAATTTAAAAAAAGAACCTATTTACAAAAAACAGTATAACATGGTTAGTATGATGGTTAATACGGAGTATGTCTCCCGGACGATGCAATACAGGCCTTACAATGCCTACGCATGCTGAGTATCAAATTATCAATCTGATCTTGTGGAATATTACACCACTCATCAAGCAATGCCCTCCGAAGTTCCGGTAGATAGGTGGGAGGGGATTGACGGGCTGCAATTCATCAGTCAAGCATATCCCACACATGCTCTATTGGATTCAAGTCCGGTGAGTATGCTGGCCAATCCATACGGGTGATATTCTCCGATTGAAGGCATTCGTCTACAATGTGTGGACGGGCGTTGTCATCCATAAACAGAAATTCAGCACCCATGGCGCCCCAAAACAAACGTATATGTTGTTCCAGAATGACATCCCGATAAATGTGACCTGTCATCGTTACACTCTGAACATGCAAGTCAGTTCTGGAACCAAGAATAATTCCTCCCCAAACGAGCCATCCTGCACCACCGTAACGGTGTCGTTTAATGGTGTTCTCTTGGTGGTAACGGGTACTTGGCGCTCTCCATATGAAAGTCCGACGAGAATCAGACAGCAAACTAAACCTGGACTCGTCGGAAAACATCACACAAGACCACTGTTGCGGTGTCTACAATGCATGCTCTCTACTCCAGGTTAATCGCAGGCGACAGTGAGTTGTGGTAAGGGGAACACATCTGACAGGCCTACGAGCATATATACCAATGTGCCCTAAGCGTCTGTACACAGTCTGCCTTGAAACTGTCGTACCGGTAGCTGAAGAGAGCTGATGAGATAGGTCTGATGCTGTGCTCCGCCTGTTTCTTTTGGCAGTAACTGCCAAATACCGGTCCTCTTTCGGCGTTGTAACTCGGGGGCGACCTGTGCTGTAACATCTACTCACATTACCATCATCTTGGAATCGTTGCCAAAACCTGGAGATGACACTCTGGGCGATTCCAAGTTCCTCGGATACTTCCGGCTAATTACGTCCATATTCCAGTCGCCCGATAATTCTACCACGTAAAAAATCATCCAGATGCTTCCTTTGTGCCATAACTATGCGGTTATTGCACTGAAAGGCTTTTAAAGCGCTTGTGAACAATTTTACTTCTTTACCACCATTCCTTATATACCCCTCTCTTACACTCTCGTCATTGTGAGGTACTATCCGCGCCATCTGGTGGTTTCCTGTAATTTGCATATTCTTCTTCAAGATGTGTGTGATAATTCTACAGGTGAAATTTTTATTTTAGAGTTCAATTTCTGTGTGATTCTGAATTATCCTTAATTTATTCCTTAATCCTTAATTGAGTGTATAAAAGTATGAGTGTATATTATAGATTAGCATGTTGTTAGGGTTTCAACTACTCTATCATAAAATAGGTTATTAGTCTTTCTATCAATGCTGACTCTCATTTTTAAAAATGTATTCAACTCGCTCATTCGTTTAAAGAGATTTCTGAAGTTATAAATACGCTTTTTCAGATTGTTATTAAATGTGTTCAATTAAGGGAAATAATGTGACACATAGATATTTATATGTGTGTGACAGGGTTATTTATATATATGTAAGTGATGATTAAATAAGATAAGACGTTATGATATTTAAATAAGATCAAAATTAAATCCTTATTTACCCCTTAACTTTTACTTTCCGCAACATCTTCAAGTCTTAAATTAAACACCCAATTATTTCTACGTACAAATAATCTTAACAGAGCACTTTTAATCCCATATTATTATTTTTATAGCCTCCATACGCCTTCCTTAACATTCAATAGAACCCATAAACTAAAAAGAGGACTTAACAATTCTGGACCTAAGTATTCAGCCCAATTAAATTTGCACTTGGCATCCGCGTTCTCTCAGCGTAACATGTCTCGATTAATCGCTGAATAAAGCCGTTATTAAAAAAAGCTTGATGTTGACTTGAAACATTATATATATATATATATATATATATATATATATATATATATACACTGTTGTATATTTATATAATTGGGAATTAATTTAATATCGATATACTACCCAAATAGTTGAAAAATTTTGCCATGTTGGGGAAATAACATTAGATTGGCCGCTAAAGATCTGTTGGGAGTGATTTCAAAATTATTTTTGTCATTTCTACAAAAAAAATATATATATACTTTTCGTTTTTATTTTAATTTTTATAGATATATATATTACAATACAAAAACTTCATGAAAAACAGCAGAAAACAGAAAGAAAATTATTTATCTTAAAAAAATATGTATTTGATTTTTCGTTTTACAGGAAAATCTGGGCTTTATGGTTAAGTAAACTTTCTTAACAAAAAACTGATGAACCAATTTTTATTTGAACCGATTTTCAAGTGCTATTTCTGATTCATTGGTATAAGATATGATGAAATTAAGAATATGGGACATACCTAAACGTGTGTGTAGTGTACTGAAACATCACGAGGATAACATGAAATATTTCATTAATTGGAACCATGTAAAGTATGAATGAACTTTTTCGCAACTTGTGTAAAATTAATATTTCTCTATTAATTATACCACCTTACTATAAATACGAAATTCATAATGTTTTAATGTTCATCTATTTTTAGATAGTCCCTTATTATATCGTCAGTCGCTTCATCAGCTATCCAGGACTAGTGGGACTGTGCATCTCTGGAATTTTATGTGCCTCCCTCAGTTCTTTGTCGTCTGCTCTCAACTCTTTGTCGACGGTCTTCGTAGAGGATTTCATTAACCCGTTTCTCCACATCCCCTACAAGACAGCGAGACTCAAACTAAATGCTTGCGCCAAAGCATTGGGTATGAAAACAAACACATAAAATTATATCGTAAATCCTTGAGAAATATTTACTTTAAAATTAAATCAAAGAATATTTTTGAGAGGGAAAAAAATGTTTTTATATTTTACTCCTTAAGAAGGAGCTTGTCTCTGTTTCATTGGACTCATTAAAATAGTTAACAAATAGCTACTTTTTATTGAAAGGAAAGTAGAATTATATATCTTTCAAACATTCTGTCTTCATAAAATATGGAAGTCCTCCAAAAGGTTTTAAAAATTAATCTTGCAGTAGGATTTTCCTGTCAAATTGTATTGTCTAATGTTTAGAATTCTACCACTAAACGTTTTAGACTGAAGATCAGTCTATCAAAACCAATTGCTGTATAATAACCATTCATATACTCTTATACATAATTTGCATTTTATTATTCAACAAAATACTCCAAGAAAAGAGTTGCAGAAATGTGTCCAATGGACCGCTATGAACAGAATTTACGGAAACTGACTTCTTGGAGAGTAACTGGGACCTATTGATGAAGGAATTCCCGTTTTTTAACTCTAGAGGGAGCGGAGAGCTACTGGGGTGTATTGACACAAAAAATATACCGCCTTCGAACTACTAGACCTACAGTAGTGAAATTTAGAAAGCATGTTTCTTTTGTTGAATTAAAATTAGCTAAGAACGGACCTTTTGGAAGTTGCTTCTCAAAGAGGGTTACTGAAACTTATCCATATAAAAAAAGACATATTTTAAGCTATTAGATTTAGACTTGAAATTTCATAAGTATGTTTACTTTATTGAGTAGAGAACCTCTCTAAAAATAAGTTTTGCAGAAATCTACTTTGAAGACGGTTATGAGAGTGTAAAATGTAATTCTACTTCAATTTAAGAAGTTCTTAGTTAGAAATTCTGTCCTTTTTAAATCAGGAGGTGAGAGTTATAAAAATATTTTTCTATGTAATCGAATTCTTAATGCTAGGACTTAGATATCAATAATTTATACACATAAAAACAGTATATATCCATACCATGTCATGAAATACCCAGCGAAGCGGGCGGATAACGGTTATTTATAAAAAAAACTTTTTTCATAAATGCTATTGTAATGTTTTCAGATGAATGTTATTTTCTTTTTCAGTTGTCATTCACGGGTTTCTTATAATTGGACTGGCTTTTATGACTTCTCAATTCAACAGCGTCTTTCAAGCAGTAGTTGTTTTGGATGGAATGGTATTGGGACCTACTCTTGGCGTTTATGTATTAGGCGTTTTGACAGTAACAACAAATGAAACGGTAAAATACTTCATTTCATCAAAGCAGATAAATAAATAAAAGGAAATCTAGTATACGTTCTTTGAGAAAGGGAAAATAAAACTAATAAAGTTCTAATTACTGTTTGTAATATATCCATTTCTTCCTACAATTCTGTGAAAGATTTTTTTTATAAGTAGCTCATTTCACATTTCTTACGAAAATAATGAAACTAAAAGGATGTAGATTTCTAAAAGAGAGATATACAGAGTTTGCTTAATATTTCTTAGAAATTTTGTAATATTCACTATCTTTTGGAGAGATGTCACTCAAATACAGTCTTAATAATTCTCAATTATTTGGGGGAGGGAATTTTGTGGTTGTTGTTTACCTCATAACTCTCAAAATGGCTCTTACATATGATTCTTCATAGACATTAATTCGTTTTATAATTATAAGTTACATGTATAAGTTCAAATAAATGTGTAATAAATTCATCAAAGATATACAAATTAACAGAATTCTTAGCTCTCAATAAATTCAAACAGCAAAAAAAATAACAGATTTGTTTGCTTGAACAGATTTGTGATTAATTACTTTAAAAGGAAAGAATCGTGATAATTTACTAACAAAATATAAAAATTTTAATGAATTTATTAAATTTAATTGAAAACATTATGGTGCTTAAGTTTACGAGTTAAGAAATTTTTAACTCGAATTTTCTAATAAAGAGAACACTTTCCTAAAAGGAGCTTTATCTGTGTTAACGAACTTCAATTGGAGCCAAATCTTAAAACTGAAGCAAGAAAAAAAATCAAATTCATCTTTTTAATTTTCCTTGATTTCATTGAACAACTGCTCACTGCGTGGAACAAACATGGTTCACAAGTTCGGTGACAAGCTGCTTACCTTGGCAGGGGTGTTTATTTGATCTACCTATCGGTCTGCAGCTACACCGTGCATGCTTTAGACGACTGAGATGAATGAAATCCCTATTCGAGCCAGTCGTTAAGGACTTTTATTCCTGTCCATTTGTTGTTTTGCTACTTGCCAAAAGAGGGGCCACTGCATACCCCCTTTCTGGAGAAGAAAGTAGTTTTTCTGTTTGACTCTGAAAGATACTGAGAGAAGGTTGTTTTTCCAGCCAGTTGCTACATATTTCCAGTAGGTTTGAGTGTCGTTGGACCGTTTTTCGTTCAAGTTGCGGGTAATCTCTTGTTGAAATGGCGAGTCTAGTTGAAGCGTGCGTCGTAGCCCTTATAAATCACTACTCGTGATTTATTGAGTATGTCTTAGACTCTCTGTGGAATGAATGCATAATCAACCAGTATCGTTAGTGCTGTCATCTAGTGTTCAATTCCTAGGTCACCGCTTCGGCGACAAGCTGTTGGTGACGGAAGAAAGGAAGATCCATGGTGACCTTGAGTGCAGTAGTATTTGAACTGGCCGAAGTGCATACATTAGACTACTGAGACGAAAAGAATCCTTTTTCGGCCCAGTCATTAAAGGATTTTATTACTGTTCTTTTGTTGTTTTCTGAATTGCAGGAGGAGGTCCCGCTGCACAAGCATAACAACATGAATGGCAGTTTTGTTAAGCAAAAATGTACCAAATTCGAAAAATGGGGAAAATTTACTGTAACTTTGCTAAAATTATTAAAATTATCCGGATATTTATCAATTATTTAATGCAAATTTTGTTCTAGGGTATTCTTATAGGGCTTACTTTTGGTGCACTTTTCTCGGCTTGGTTCGGGCTTGGAACCAGTTTGTTCGGAAACAAATACGAAGGACTGCCGCTTTCTAGTGAGAGTTGTAAGACGTTACAATGGAATTCCACAGAATACATTCACCCTTTATTGGAACTGGATGGAGATACGAGAAATTCTTCAGTTTCTGAAGGGATCGAGTAAGTATTTTACTTATGTAACATTTTTATATAATAATATGCTTCCGTAAGAAAATAAACTCTTCCTTAAGCTTAAAATACGAACCCTCTCTTCATTACTGAAAATATTTATCGTTCTTGATCAGGGATCGGAAAACCGAGGATCTTTGCATATATAGACGGTTGCGACTCTTCAGATTTTTACATATGTATTAAAAATATATATCTACTAAAATAATTATTGCCTTTTCTTTTTTTAATATTTATGTCTTGAAAATGTTTGTCTGAATTTGTATCTACATTTAAATATTTAATTTTTTGAGTATTTAACAAAATTTATTGATAATTATTGAGAATATTAAAATTATTTCTAAAGGAATAAATTCATTAGTAAAAATGTCGCTAAACGTAGACAAAGTAATGCTTTCAAATTAATTTCTAGTAGCGTTTGCATATTTGCATACATGAGTTAAGGACCACTTCTGAATGGACAAGAGATGCTCCTGTTTTCGGTCAATGTTAAAGGATAGGGATCAAACGGGAAGCACATTTGCCGGTAGGAAAAAGCTCCAATAATAATAAAAATTTATATGGGCATAAAACAAATTATTGTTTAGAGGATAGTGTTCTTTGAATTTTGATTTTTGAAAAAAATACGCAGTTTTCAGCATTTTTGCAAAATGAAATTGGAGTTTTCTATGTTAAAGTATAGGAAGTGAAAACGCGAAGCACATTTTAATAGAAAAAAATTGATTTTTTCGAGTTGAATTAAATAGTATATAAGAAAGCATGCTTCCCTCTTTTGACTGGTGTAGCCAGAATTAAGTTTTATGTTTTTATTAATGAACTTTTTTAAATTTTAAGTTCATTCTGAATTATTTTTGGCGTAGTTAGGACTATCTCAAACAGATGGCACCACCATCGTTTTGTAAAACGAATTTTACTTGGCTACAAATACTTAATTTTGGCGATATCTTTCTGAAATATAGTCGCCAGCCGAAATTATGGTAACTTGCAAGTTGTGACAAATAGTGTGGAAAATAAAGAAGATTTATGATGTACACAGAGATTTAACATCTCAAACCTGATGAACTTTCCTATTTAGGAATGTTTTTAACATTTTCTGCGTATGTGCTTTAAAAGTTTAATTTATATACATAATTTATAATTATGCTGCTTAGATTTTTTCCCCCTGTTATTGATGAAATGCATATAAAAATATTTAAATTCTGTGAAGCGACTGAATGAAAAATTGAAAGTATACTTATTTTATACTTGACCGAAAGTTATGAATTGACTAAAGAATACAAATTACTACTCTGAAGCTCACAATTTAAAATTTTAATCTAATTATTGTAATGCAATTATAATTTTTTTAACTAACAAAAAATCGAATCGATTTTATATTTAACGTACAATTTTACCATTAAACCATTGGAACAATCATTAACCAAATCTTGTGTTTTCTAATTAAATTAGCAGAAACCTAATTTTTCGATTAATTTTCTCCAATTCTAAGCTATACCCCAAATTCTCCGGCCGTTTTTGTGAGAAAAAATTAAAAATAGTGTAAAATATGTTATTGAGATATATGATATATTTACGAAATAAAAAGTGGCTGCGGTAGCCTAATGGTTATGTAACAGAATCGTGGCTGCCGTGTCATAAGTTATAGCCTAGTACCGCTCAAGACCCGCCATGTAGGGGAGTTTAATCTGTCGAGAACTCAGATGTCCTCCTGTTGGTGTGGTTTGGCAGTCAGGAGAGGGGGTGGTAGCTCAGGTGTCATCCTCGTCACTTGATCATAGTTCAAAATTACGAGGTCTGTCACCAAAAGCCCTCGAGTAGCTGATCAGTACGACGTTAATATTCCCTTAACGAAATAAAAAAAAATAAAGGTGAATTAATAAGAAATGAGTAATTACTTCATTATTTATTAAAAACTTTTAAAAATAAACGAGAACCTCAGTAATTTTTCTATCCGACAATATCTTGTCAAATCCCCCCCCCCCGGTGAATTTTTCAGTCTTCGATTCTAAGCAGCACCCGATTTTTAGTAGCATAAGGGAAGTAGTGCGACTTAGATTCGAATAACTATGGCAATATCGCGATTTTAAAGTTTTTGTATCTTTAAGTTTGCCTTTTTTTCTATTAAAAATTACTGTCCCTGACATTTTCTATCATTGAACATTTTCAATAGCCTGTTCTTGACTAAATGTTTAATATAATAGTCTGTGTGTGTGTGTGATTTCTTTGAGGAATACATTTTGCACATATCAAATTTAGAATCAAAGTTTATTCAAAATATGTCCATTTTAGTTAAATATATGATAAAAAATTATAAGTAGTAAATTTTTTATATAACTTTTTTATGAAAAAAGAAATATGTGAGGCATTACCGTATGAACAGATATTTGCTGCTCATTGGAGTTTTTCTTTTAGTACTATAGTTAAGATATTGATTTTTTTTATTACTAGTTTGTTTTTAAATTATAAAACAAAGCATTCACACATACACACACAGATCTGCTGAATAAACTTTAAAAAAATTAGTTTTTAAAAAATTAAAACTTAATTTTCTAAATATTTAAACGGTGTTTTCATTTTTTACATCAAATATATATAATTTTTAATTTTGGAAGACTTTTAAAATGAATTATTTATTTTATAAACTAAGTGAAAATGTAATTGTAATAATTATTAATGTTTGCTTTTTTAATCTCGCAATTGCGAATCGAATTGCTTGATTTTCAAATGTTAAGAAGTTTTACATTTCTTAACTTTTCCATTAATCATTTGCTCAGAGAAGTTCATAATCAGTTATGAGCTTTTTACACCTTGGGGGGGGGGGAGGATGTTTCTATCCACTAGAAAACTTATGTTAATCTAATTATTACAAAGCTATTTTACCATAAATTATTGTTTTAAGACAATCTGTTATTCAGTATAATTACTGTGTGATAAATTACTTTGTTTAATTGCAGCTTTATTATCCAAAAAACCGTTTAGCATCCTTCCAAAGGCAACTCGTCATGTCATGATGTCAATATCTCATGGGAATTTCACTTCGGATGGGACCAAAAAACACTTGTTGGTCGGATGTCTTTAGGGAAAAAAATACAAAAAAGGGGAGAAGAAGGAACTTTTATTGCTGTGTACTGAAACAGATAAGAGGGGAAGAAGTGGTAGGGAGATGGTGTGTGAAGGGGGGGAGGGTCTCAACTTTCCTTGATTTTTGAGGTCTTCTAATTGGATGGTGTTGAATAATCATTCTGACCGAAGTAAAATACGTTGCTCGTCTTAGTCACATGTGAAATTTAGAGTAGGAACCTTTATACTTCTTATACGACTTATTTCACAACTCATCAACTCACATTATTGCTATTTATAAATTACATAAAAGTGCATATTATTAGAACACGTAAGAACAATCATTATTTAACATAGATAAAATTTTCGATTCCATATTAAAACAATAATCCTTTCATACTTATTATTTTTTTAGAAAAATTCGAGATTAAATGCATATTAAAGAAATTTACTTTTTACTCTGTAGAATCGGTGAATAAATAAGAATTATTCGACAAGAAATGTTTTATATATCAGTGAAAAAAGAAACCAACGTTTTTTACTATTTTGATACTTTTTTTGATTGATGATTGTTATGCATCTTCCAAAACTAATAAGATTGGAAATTTTTGACACATGTTAGGAATATTATTTTTTTGTGAGAGAAGGGGATAAAAGAATAAAAACATAATTCTCCCCAACAGACACCATACTCACCAATTTCATTGAATTTATTTTTACATGGAATTCATAGCAAATTGTGAAGATTTATTTGTAAATTATATGCCAGCTTAATTCTGGAAAATACAACATATAATTTTTTATGGTACTATATTTATTCGTTAAGAGTAAAATTGCTTCATACTGTTAGTCCTTTTTTTAATACAACAGATTGAAACATAAAACTTAATTTTTCACTAATGTGTTATATCTACCTTTTCTCCTGTTTCGTTCTCCTCAGCATTTATATAGTGCAGTGGCCTTCAAACTGTGTTCCACGGAACCCTGGGGCTCTCAAGGTTACCCAAGTCACAATAAACAATCGAAAAGGAGATTATAAATGTATATGTAAAATGGATTGAAGAGTTTGTATAACTACAAGTATCTTTTATAAAAAGCTCATTTCATCATTAAACTTTAAAATTCTATTTGTACTCTGTTTGTAGTTCTACTTATAAATTTTTCGAGAGCTTAAATGCTCTTCTGTTGGTGTGATGTGGTAGTTAGGAGAGGGGATACTAGTTCAGGTGTCGTCCTCGTCACTTGACCATGGTTCAAAATTACTGTCTGCAGTGCCGGTTTAAGCTCATTTTGAAGCCTTGGGAGTAGAAGATCCACAGATACTCTTTGCTCTGGAGAAGCCTGATTTATAACTAGAAAACCTGTTTAAGTCCAGCCTATCCTGGCCCTTCCCGGCCCAGGGCGCCCGCCCCAAGTGCCCAATGGATAAACCGACACTGACTGGTATTTTCTAACATTGAACATTTTCAATTCCCTGGTCAAGTCTGACTAAATTTTTAATATAATAGATGCTGTGGTTTCTTTACGCAATACATTTTACACATATCAAAGTCAGAATTAAATTCGGAAAATATCCATTTTAGTTAAATATGTAAATAACATTTTTATACAATTCTTTTAGAACTATAGTTAAAATATTGATTCTGTCTAGTTTATTTTTAAATTAGAAAATAAAGTATTCACACAAAATAATGATCCGCTGAATAATCTTTTAAAAACACTTTCTTTTAAAAAATTAATTTTCTAAATATGTAAACGGTGTTTTCATTAGTTTACGACAAACATTGGTCCGAAGTCTCTAGGAAAGAAGAGAAAGGTACAAAAAAAGGGGAGGAGAGGGAGGAAACTTCTATTGCTCTGTAATAAAACAGAAAAGAGCTGAAGAAACTGCAGAGTGTGAGGGGGGAAGGGAGTCCTCTCTTTTGGTGATACTTCTGATGGGTTTTGCGTAGAACAGGGATGGCCAACCCAAATGACCTTGCAGGTCACTTCGGAAAAACATTACAATTCAGCGGGCCACATATAAAAATATATATCTCTATGATAGATTTGGATTTATTACAAGCATTTATTGGAGTAAAAATTTTAAACAGAACGAATTATTATTGCTTTTATTATTTTTATATGTATACAAACAAAGATATAATAATTAAAATGCAATGAATCAAATAATATTATTTAAATTTATTTGATTAGTGAGATATTTGTTTCTCAACTCTTTCACTGAGTTTTTTCAATAGATCTCAATGCATATATTTGTACATCGTAATTGATGTTGCAGGTTTTCGTCCGAAAAGTTTGAGCGCAATTTCCTGTTAGATTAATTTCATTTTCAAGGGAAACAAGTAATATAAAACAAATTTTAAGACAATTTCTACTTTGAATGAATGAATACAAAGTATTTTATCAACGATTGAAAATTTCAACAAGATATATATAGATATATGTATAGGGAGAGAGTGAACTTATAGTAGGAATTGAAAAAAAGCATGATTTGTTTGAATTGTTGTTACAATGCGCGCCTGGTTTGGCTAGTTTGGATGAAAAACTGGTTTTCGGTGCTAACTTTTGTCATTGTTTTGTTTTAGCATTTACAATGTTACAATAATGGAGACGAATCTAAGTTGGTGTCGAAAACCGGTAATTAATTTATTTAATTAATTGGTAATTAATAGATAAATATTTGAAAAAACTGTATTAGCATCAAGTCTCATCCACTACATAAAACAATACTATTATTTTGTTGCCAAATATGCGTAAAAATTAAATAATCTTATGGTTATCCAACGGTATCAATGTTAAATTTATGTTATTGTATATTAAAATCAATAATTGTATGTGATTTAAAAATTGTATTTTAATCTATATGTATATGCAGCATAAAATATATCATGCTTTTATCAATGTTGATATATTTCAGAATTTGGTCTAAGAAACGCTGGGGAAAAAAATTGTAATATTTTTTCTTTTGTTTGTACTTCCTTCATTTAAAAATTGTTTAAATATTTTTCAGATACACGTGATGCTATTGTACCGCTATTTATAATTAAAAGTAATGTAATAAAGTTATTATTTGCACATTTTGTTTGAAAAATAATTATATTTTATAGGTAAGAATTGGTCTTAGAAGAAAATTGAGATAACTCTTTGTTGATTTTCTATGCGGACTCGAAATATTTTTTTGTGAGGAAATATTTTTTACTTACTTAGATAACTAGAACCAAAACGGAGAGCAATGTGCATACAATTTTCTCTTTTGAAACAATTAAATCTCTCCAGCAATGGCAATCAATAAATTACAAAAAAGCTGTAAATTTATCTTTGGAGTTACCTTTCCGATTTTTTCGACATTTCGTAATTGTCCATAATTTTGGAGATCTATTTTAAATAAGATCCATTACAAATTTATCAACTTCCATCCTCTTAAAAACTGACACATTTCTTGAGTAGTGCAGAGTGCCACTGAGAATTGTGCCGCGTGCCACACGTGAAATAGGTTGCCAACCCCTTTTCTATCGCATGAATGTAAAATTGTATCATATTGTTTGTTCATTTAATACAGCATATTAAAACGTGAAATTAAGTTTTTCATTGCTTTAAATCCATTCATTCTTCCTTTGAAAATCATTTATTCAGAAAAAAATTAAACACACAGTTTCGTTCTCTACATCATTTATCTAGAGCATTGATCTTCAAACTGTGTTCCACAGAACCTTGAGATTCCACGAGTGACAATAAAAAAAAAATCGAAAAGAAAAATTATAAATGTGTATGCAAAACGGATTCAAGTTCTCATGAAGTTCGTATAACCACAATTATCTAAAAATGATCTCATACATTAAAATTAAAATTTTTATTTATACATAACTTTGTTGTGAAAAACTTTTTAAACTTATATTGTTTTATAATAAATGAATTTAAAACTTTTCTTTCGTTATCTATTAGATTATGAATATACTATTGTTTGCTATCCCGAGTTCCACAAAGTAATTTTGTACTATATATAGTTAGTGTAATATTCTAAAACCTTTTACATTTGTGGGGGGAAAAAAACACCTATAATGAAGAAGATGGAACAATTTATCGACATATCAAGAGATTCAATGCTAAAATTTAAATTTAAGCTAGAACACCAAAATTTTTAGGTTGCTAATTCTTGCAAAATACGCAGAATTTCTCACATAGCTGTGAACATTTTAATGCCATTCACAAAAATGTATTTAGTAAGTGAAAAATATTTCTCAACGCGAGTGTCTACAAAAACAAAATATAAAAACGAATTAAGCGCGGAATATGAAATGCTACTGCACATAATTTCCAAGGGCCGACAGTTTGTGTAAAAAATGTGAACACATATATCTCAGTTACTAAATATGATGCATGCGCAGGTGACATTTGGATCACAAATTAATATTATCAATGAATAAAAACATTAACATTACATCATAAAATTTTCTAATAAGAAATAAAATTTTTTAATTTTCTCTTCATATAACATCAAAAATATATGTTTATCTATATACTTTAAATATTATTTTAAGATATATTCCTTTTAAGTGTGGAATGGGAATTCCCCAAAAACCAGTGCCGAATTACTCATTAGGTGGAGTAAGGTGATTGCCTATGGGCCCCACTCTTTTAGGGGCCCCAAAAATAAAATAAAACAAATATTTAGCTATTTCTTGCTGCAAGAATTAGTTTTTATTACAGATTCTAATAAATAATTACTGTTTAGTTACATATTTTTTAATTCGCAGGTTATCTGTTATTTTATTTGTGCAATGAAATATATTGCTAAAATGTTGTGTAATAAGATTATTAGGCTACAGGGCCCGAGAACTGGACTGCCTAGGGGGTCTCCATGTCGTTTTATCCAACACTGTGGAAAACATCTTACAGTTTTAAGGGTTCCGTGAGTCAAAAAGTTTGACCACTGATCTTTGTCCAGAAATAACTCTTCCATGGACAAGATTCCCTGCTGTTTTATCCCCTCCCTCCCCTGAAAAAGAAAAAAGAACTACCAATTTTATGATTGTGACCTCCCCCCCCCCTGCTATCCCCATTCCTTAGCGAGCGTCGGCTTTCGCTGAGGGGAGAATTTTGTTGAGAGGAGTACCAGAGAGAGAAATTGATTGCCCATCTTGGGAATCTTCAGAAAAATATTTGTGCCAAAAATTTCTCAAAAGTCAACGCCATCTAGATGTCATGTAAGATGTTAAACACTGACGG